>JAURVB010011008.1:0-66676 GCA_033002965.1 Piper betle
ATCTGGCTTGTAAAACCAGTGACTCGAGTCAGAGTTTTACGAGAGTGAACCAGTCGGTTCAATCGTCGGTTCGAGTCGAGTCAGCTTTATGGACCGCGAGCTAAGTTGAGGCTAGCTGTGAGTTATGAGCGATGAGGGTCATGTATGCTCAAGTGTACGATGATAACGTCAAAAAAATGATGAGAAATGGGTTATCAAGTATATGGAGGTATACAGTATTGATTGCTATTTTTATTTGATCGTAGAATAGTTTTAGGCCGAATAACGCATTAGGACACTTTGGATTATATTCGGGTGGGTTATTAGTTATAGAACATATCATTTGGATGTTGCTGTGTTTGTTTGATTTTACGGGATTTTTCCCAATTTTTGGATTTTTTTAGGATTTATTAGGAGATAGTTATTATTATTGACTCGAGTCGGAGTCGAGTCAAGTTTAATTTACAAAAATGCCATCGCACGCCCCTTCATCTCCCCCGACACAAACCCTACCATCGTTGTGTGCTGCCGCCCCGCCGCCGGAACCAACAGCCCGTCGTCCTCTCGCCGTCGTCGTGCCGCCCCGACCGACCCTGGCCACCGATTGCCTGCCGGCACACCGCCACGATGCCACGAAGCCGCCTCGACCATCGCCACTCCGGGCCGGATTCTGCTGCCGTTCGGTCGCCATCGCCGCCGCTGTGACCACCAGTCTCACCCTCCCGCCGTTGCCGATGTTTCCCCCACCATCCCGAGCACTGTCGAGGCCGACCGCAGCCCCGATCGGAGCACGCCGCCGCTGCCACCCATTTTCGACACCGCCGCCGGCCCGGCTGCTTTGTTTGACACCACCATCGGACCAAGCTCGTCGAGCTGGTGCCGATAGACCCCCTGATTGCCCCATCCCGAATCATTGCCAGAAAACCGCCAGAATTCGCCGGAAAACTGTCGACAGTCGCCGGAAAACCGCTGGAACCGCCGAAAAATTGGATTCTTGGGAAATTCGTCGGATCATCCGCCGAACGCACCTGGTACAATCTGATCGGAGTTCGGACGTCACTAGGTGCCGAATTCGAGTTTCGAGCCACGAAACGGAAACCCTAGCCGTCGCCGATTTTCGACGACGCGAGGTATAATTTATTTTAACTTAATTATTTGAAAGTATTGATTATTAGAATTGCATGATAGGATTGGTGAATTGTGTGTTATAATAATATATATAAATGTAGATTTGATTAAGGATAAAATATGAAATTTATTTGATTGAGTGGTGTTAAAAATGGAGGCTAAGAAACTAATTAGGGTAACTAGGTAAGGATCATGATCTAATGCAAACTAGCCTAAGTAGACTTGCTAGAATTGATATAGGTTGATGTGTGTTGATTGTGTGTGCATGTTATAGGATGTGTGATTCATCATGTGGGCGTTAGTTCTTAGCTTGATTGTGTAGGTACGGTGTAGGAGCTCGCCGCCTAGGTGCGTGGACCCGTTGGGAGCTTCTACCAGGTCCGTTTAGGACTCGTTCTCTGTTTTTACGCTACTCTATTGTGTATTTGATTTATCATGTGCAGGACGAGTTAAGTGGCGTTTTATCGGATCCCACTTAACTCGGGTCATTTAGCCAATGGTTCTTTCTTTTGGATTAATAACCCTTGAGGATGAGATCCCTCGAGTTTGTTTTCGAACTTCAGATCCAGCTCAAAGTTGCCTTCAGGCCTATTGTATAAATCCCAACCCAGGCCTATATATGTATAGTTTTCGCGTTTTCGGTGAGAGATGGGATGAGGGTTACTTGCGGCCACGTCTTCAGATAGGGCGTGTGCTCGGAAGAGCGGGCTATGGAGTTGGGGAGAACCCACTTCGTTCCCAAAGGATCCGGACAACTCCACCTTTGAGTTCCTCAAACCCGGAGAAGTGTGGAGGTTTACGGGTACTGCAATGCAGCGCATGTCTAGACTTGTGGTTCAAAGGGTACTGAAGGCGACTGCCTGAGAGTGCTCGGCCTTTGTGCTCAAGGCCAGGAGTAATATGGAAGGTGCAGAGGGCGGTAAGGAATGAAATTTGATGCGAGAAGCGATAGAGAAATGGCTAAGGTATGAGAATGAGAAAGAAAGGGGGACGCTGTCGACCCGAGGGCGACGGCCCGACGGCGACGGCTCCCGTATGTGCCCTGATGAGAGTTCTTGAGGAAGTATACGGTTTTGATTCAACAGGAAAGTTTGCTCTCCTGTGCCAGATTGATATTAGTTATTTTCCGGGCCGGTAACACTCGTTACTGACAGTTTTTCTATATATATGTAGGTGAGGAATGCGAGCGATGAGAGCTGTCGGGACTGCGGAGGAGCAGCACGGAACTGCACACACATGTACCTGCCACGTGTAATCTATAATGACGGTGTGTTATCGTTACGTGAATGATAATTTTGATGTGTTTGCTTGAATGAATTATTTGTTATGAAACGAACAGATAAATATGAATGAGTAGGGAGCCTTGGAGTTCAGACTCGGCTCAGGTAAAAACAAACGTGATAATGATTGAATGTCATGGTAGATTGTTATGTTTTATCGTATTTTGCTAAAATATTTATATACCCTTGTTGTGGACAGGTTGGCCCCTATTGCATGTTTAGGGGAGATTTTGTCCGTTTTTCCGTAAAAATTAACGAATTTTTATTTAAATTTCTTTTCTATTGAATGGTTTTATTTTGCTTACATATTATAGCATGCATGTAGGACCGTGTTAGAACCCAATTGTTCTTATTTATGCATCTCATATTTGCATCTCCATCTTAAAACGCCGAGAGCAGATCCTGGACGGCGTAACCGAACCCAGTAGATTAGCGAACGGTTCGGTCGCCGGTGACATTTCCGGGTCGGTTCACGGGTGAGCCGAAACGGGGTGTTACATGGCTGCCCTACCACATAAGACCATGTGGCCCAATTTGACCTTGGGCAGCCATATCTGGCCGCCCCTTGGTGAGCTGGTAGGGCTGGGGTGAGGGAGCTCCAGTAGGAAAGCCACAACTGGTGGTCGTAGAAGTGGTGGCACTGCTGCATGCCCCGCTCTTGGATGGCTTCCACTCAGGCAAAGACGATGAGGAAGGGACCCGGGAGGGAGATGGGGAGTGGGTTGTCGTCGCCAGTGCCAGCAGTGGGGGAGGGGGGGGCAATCGATGACTGGTATTGGGCGGAGGTCAACTAGTGGGGAGAGGAGATGTGGTGGTGATGGAGGGCAGAAGGTGGTAAATATATTTTTTATTTTTTAATAATAAGAATATATCTGGGCAATCCTTTAATCGAAAGGCCTAAATTAAAGTTGGGGTAAGAACGACTTCCAATACATCTGGGCAATCCTATATATATGAGGGATGATGAGGTGCACTGCCTACCATTTACAGTGCAAGCAGCGCACCTGATTGATGGCCGTTGGATCAAAATCCAACGACCATCAATCATTTACCATATTTCCCTCCCCTCCCCCATCTCTATTTTCTTCACCCTAAGATCGGTTGTCAATGTCCCCCTGCGCGTCGCCGTCCCCTAGCACACCGCCGTCACCCCGCCATCCCCCCCCTCCCACACTGTCACCTCCCCGGCGTCGCCGCCCCCCCCTCTCCTATCACCATCCGGGTGTCGTCAGGCCCCACTGCCGTCCCCTCACCGTTTCTCCACCTCCCCCTAGACCTCTATTTTTCTTCTCCCGCCCACCGCCTGATTTCTCCCCCTCCCCCTCCCCCACAGGTGTCACCGTCCCCCACCCCCCCCCCCTTCCTCTGTTTCCCAATCGTCAGCGATGGTATTTTGTTGGGGGAAGGAAGGGAGGCGATGGTAAGGCGGCGACAGCACTGGCCAGCAAGTGGCCGGTAGCGAGGTCGTCGGCGGTGGTGTGACAAAACAATGGGGCGGGGGGGAGGAAAGGCGATGACAGTTTCGTAATAAAAATTTGACTTGCTTTAGACTCGAGTTAATATTAAGAAATAAATTAAAAAGATAAAATAAAATAAAATAATTTCATAATAAAAACGTCGCTCACTCTTGACTCGAGTCGATATTACGAAATAAATTTAAAAAATCAAAAATAATTTTGTAATAAAAATTTGACTCGCTCCAAACTCGTATCAATATCATGAAATAAATTTTTAAAAAATCAAAAATAATTTCCTAATAAAAACTTGACTCTCGTAATATTGACTCACTCCCGAGTCAAGTTTTTATTAAAAAATTATCTTATTTTTTTTAAAAAAATATTTCATAATAAAAACTTGACTCGATCCAAACTTGAATCAAGTTTTTATTATGAAATTATTTTATTTTAAAATTTTTTATTTTGTAATATTGACTCGAGTCGTGAGCGAATCAAGTTTTTATTTTAAGGTATTTTATTTTTAATTTTTTTAAAAATTAATTTCGTAATATTGACTTGGGTCTGGAGCGAGTCAAGTTTTTATTACGAAATTATTTTATTTTTTAAAAAAATATTTTGTAATAAAAATTTGACTTGATCCCGACTCGGGTCAAGTTTTATTACAAAATTATTTTATTTTAAAAAAATTATTTAATAATATTGACAATGATAATTTCGTATTAAAATTTGACTTGCTTCCGACTCGAGTCAATATTACGAAATAATTTTTTAAAAAAATTAAAAATAAAATACTATAAAACAAAAACTTGGCTCGTGACACCTAGGGAGGGGCCATGGCTGCGGGCAGGGACAAGGGGTGGAAGGGGGCAGCGGGGGGGTGGTTGGGGGTGCAGCGGGGTTGGGGGATGCGTGGGGGCTGTGGTGATGGCCACTGGAATTCAATCCAACAGCTATCAATCAAGTGTGCTGTAAAAGCCAGGCAGCGCACCTCAGTATATATATATATATTTGGATACCAGCCGTTGGATTATATCCAACAGCTATAAAATAATGCCACCCTTGCTATGCTCTTGCTACGTCGTGCACGACACAACCGAGTAGTTCTTCCCGCCCAGCACACTCTACATAGTGACCAGCGACGGTGGGATGAAGGTGGGAGGCGTCGGCGAGGAGGTCCAATGAGGAGGCAGTCGCGGAGCACAGCGCCAACAGTAGCTACGACGACAACGAAGTAGAGGAGCTATTTCGCTTCCTCTAATTCTCCCATGATGAAGCGCAGCATGGCTGGTGGGTTGAAGACAGGAGGCGGTGGCTTGGGGGTCAGGTGAGGAGGCGGTGGCCGGCGATCCACCGTTGCCATCGCCTCAATCAAAGCTACACTCTTTCGATGCCGCCAACCATAGCTCTGTTTCCTGATTCCTCTGTTCTCTTTGTTTCTCCTGGGACACCGCGCAGCACGGCCGGCGGGATGAAGGCGGGAGGCGTCGGCTTAGGAGTTCGGTGAGGAGGCTGTCACCGGAGAGTCCACCATTGCAATCGCCTCGATCAAAGCTGTAGATTTTTTGATGCCGTCGACCACATGTCTTTTTCTTGCTTCCCCTGTTCTTTATGTTTCTCCTGGGATGCCACGCAGCACGGCCGCCGGGATGAAGGCGGGAGGCATTGGCTTTGGAGCCTGATGAGGAGGTTGTTGCAGCACGGCCAGCAGTGGTGCAGGTAACAGCAGCGGCATGGAAGGGGGAGGATTGTTGGTAGGGGAGAAGGTTGGGGGTGAAAATAAAAGGGGTTGGGAGCAATTTCATAATAAAAACTTAGACTTGCTCCCGATTCAACTCAATATTACAAAATGTATTCTAAAAATTATAAAAAATTACAGTAAAATACCATAAAATAAGATAATCAAATTACAACTCAAATAACATGATCTGAACTTAATAACCCACTCAAAACTAATATTGACTCGAGTTGGGCGCGAGCAAGTTTTTAGTACGAAATTATTTGGTAAAAAAATAAAATAAAATAATTTCGTAATAAAAAATTTGACTCACTCCTGATTCGAGTTAATATTATGAAATAAATTTTAAAAATAAAATAAAATAATTTCATAATAAAAACTTAACTAGCTCCCGACTCGAGTCAATATCACGAAATAAATTAAAAAAATAAAGTAATTTTGTAATAAAAACTTTGACTCGCTCCCGACTCGAGTCAATATTACGAAATACATCTCAAAAAATTTTAAAAAGAATAAAGTAAAATACCATAAAATAAAATAAACTATTAGAACTCGATTAATTTATTTTATGATATTTTACTGTATTTTTATATTTTTAGGATATATTTCATAATATTGATTCGAGTCAAGAGCGAGTCAAGTTATTATTACAAAATTGCCATTGTTTTATTTTTCTTCACCAACCCTGTTTTCTCCCCACTGACTGATGACAATTTTGTACTAAAAACTTTACCTGCTCCCGACTCGAGTCAATATTATGAAATATATCCAAAAAATATGAAAAAATATAGTAAAATATCATTAAATAAAATAATCAAGTTCTAACTCAAATAACATGTTAGGTTTATGTTTAGAGTATGTTATTCGAGTTAGAACTCAATTATTTTATTTTATGACATTTTACTGTATTTTTTAATTTTTGGGATATATTTTATAATATTGACTCGATTCGAAAGTGAGTTAAGTTTTTATTACGAAATTGCCATCATCAATTTCCTCTTTCCTCTTTGCCACGCCACCCCACTGTTGGCGGCCTCGCCGCCGGCTGCCTATTGCCCAACTTGGGACGCCTCGCCACTGCCTCCCTTCCTTCCCCCTCTCCCTACCGATTTCTTTCCCGGCCACCCACTGTCGCCCACCTTCCATGTATCGCCGCCAGCCACCAACCCCAGCGACGACCTCCGGCGACCATCCTGGCCTCATCCTCCCCCACCGCCCCGCCCCCCCCCCTGCCCCCGCCCGATCCACCCACCCATTCCCAACTCTTCCCCGAGTGACCCAAGGTGGCGCGCCAAAACAGGGGGGCCGGGCACAACGGGGAGGAAGCGGAGGGGACATGCGGGGGAAGAGGGGCTTAGCGGCCCACCGAGGGATTTAGATGTGGGAAAGTAGCACACTAGAGGAGATTTGGATGCATGTAAAATATAGGGTTTTAAATAAATTACGTACAATGGGTCAAACATCACTTTATTCATGTCTAACTAATTTTTTAACTAATTAGCTCAATTGTGCTTTAATATGTGATTATATTTTACAAGCAAGCTTGAGTAATAATTTGTATATATCTGGTTCAATACGTGAACAATATGATTCTCTTGTGCTCTAGCTTTTTTTATATTTATTAAACTGTCAATTTTAAACCCAATATTTGCTTCTGCTCCTAAATCAACGAGTACCTTAAACTAAATATAGTCAATTTAATTTAGTGCAGTTTTTTTTCTGGGCTAATTTAGTGTAGTTTGATTTGACTATACTCAATACATGCATATTACCCATCACGAATTAATGGGTCCAGCATACTCTAAACTTGGGCCTGGACATTATGGCTCATATATCATGGCGGCATCGTAGGGCTTGAGCACATATGCGTGTATTACATGCACGGACAAGGAAAAAGCTTTTGCCAAAACTTGGAGGTATAATTTTAAATATGGTAACGTACCTCCAGACTGTCTAGGTATATATGGCGTACGCCTTTAAATCCGTTGCGGATTAAGATTGTATACAATTTTAATTGATACCTGATTTTTTATTATGAAATTTTCACAATATCTAATTTTTTTGAAAATGATGGTATTTTAATGAGTATTAATGACAAAATACAATTTTAATGTTTAAGAAAATATTTTATTTATAATTTAAAAAATATGGTTAACCCAAATTAATATATCTTAAACCATCGAAAAATCTGATATAATCACCTGTAAGTTATTTAAAACTATGTTTGACAGAGTATGAGTTTATAGAATTAAGCGTAAATAGAAAAATCAATAATTACAACAATTATTTAATATTAAACTAATTGTAACATTAATCACCCCATTCATCACTCGATTGTTTATGTAGTGATAATAAAAATATTGTTAAGTAACGGCTTAGTGCCAGTATTTTGCCTACTCCATTAACAGAGATTTATCTAAAAGAAGAAAAAACCATGATAAAGATATAATAATTCCAAAACAAAAGAATATCTTTTAACAATGTAAAGGTTTTCTTTAAATTTTATTAGAATATCCCAATCTCTTTTCTTTATAAAAGCCATTGACTGACGTGACCCTACCACTATGGAGTTGTGAATATGAAAAAAAGCTAAATTTGATTTTATATCCATTATTGAATTGAATACAGGGCGAGAGGCTTTATTGTTTTTGTCTTGCGTGAAAAATGAATTATAGACAACAATATTATCATCATAATTGTAAGATAATCAAGTAACCAACTTTGTTGTGGCTTATGTGTTATAAATATTTTAATTCTATCTTATAATTATAATATATTAGGCTGATACCAGCGTGTTACACGGGCTGATATTTATTTGAGATGATTTATGAAATTAAATTATTTTTACTTATAATTTTTATTAAATTATATATCTTATTTTAATCTAATTATTTTTATCCTCCAATTGAGCTTATTTAAAACTAATCATAGTTGAATTTTTTTTGTCAATTAAATCCTTTATTTACTAATTTTAATAGAAATGTTCCACTTTCACAATCCGGAAACCTCGGTTGATAAAAAAGGATCAACCAAAAAAACAAAATTTGATGCTTCTCCAAAAATTTTAATAGAAAATCCTCTTGATGCTTCTCCCAAAAAAAAAGGATAAAAAAGGACAGTTATTAGCTGTTATTAACAATTTCTTTGATGGCGGAGTGCTAACGTGGTTCTCTTTTTTGCTGTTTGTTTCTTAAGTCATGTAGAAACAAATTTTTGTTTAGTTTTGAAAATCAAGTCTGCAGCAGTTGTAGAATGCTTCTGTTTGGTTATCTGTTGGCATTATTGATTAAGTTACAACAGTTGAAGGTTTTTTATTTTTCAATTACAAGTGCAAATGGAGATACAAGTTTCCCATGGGAGCTTTAATGTCTAAATGTGTCTGATGTACATTCAGCTTACCACTCAGTAAGTGATTGAGATCTGATTATCAAAATATGACTATCCCAAATAGGCAGTATATTAAAAGTTTACCTGAAAGCATGGTTGCATAAATCGAAATCGGAATCGGAATCAGAATCGGTTTTCGAAAGAGTCAGAATCGGAATCGGAATCGGTCTAAATCGGCCAGGAATCGGTTCAGTTGAATCGGTCTGAATAGGTCCAAATCGGTTATATATAATATTTGACAACTCATAAAATAAATATATAAAAATTAGATATTGATGTCATTTTAATACTATTGTGTATATTATATTTTATAATATTTTTTAAGATTTTTTTTTGAATTATTTAGAGTTAGTTATTATTTTTGACTCGAGTCAGACACGAGTCAAGTTTTAATTACGAGAATGCCACTGACCAGGCGCGGTCGGCAGCCCGGTCGGCGGCGAGTCTCGCGGCCACTGCACTGTCGGCCGGCCACACGTCGGAGGCGCGGTTGTGAGGGCGGCGGCGATGTCGGCAGCCCGGTCGGAGGAACAGTCGGCGGCCCGAAGTCGGCGGCGATTCGTGCGTCACACAGCCGATTCGGTCCGGCCACACGTCGGCGGCGACGTTGCGAGGTCGGAGGCGAGGTCGGCAGCCCGGTCGGCGGCGAGCCCGGAGTCGGGGATGCACGGCGGAGGCGGAAATGCGGCGGCGAAGGGCGGACGAGCGGCGGTAGAGCGGGTTAATTTTAGGTTTTGAAATCAAAATTACCATTTTACCCATGCTTAAATAATTTAATAAATATCATACCTAGGGTAATTTAGTAATTTACCCAAAAAACCGAGTCTTCCCGATTCATCCCGATTCCGAATCGGAGTCAACTCGGTCGGAATCGGGGTAAATCGGGCGAGTCGGCCCCAAAATCGGATCGGCACGCTACCGATCCGATTCGAATCAGCCGATTCCGGCAACTCTGCCTGAAAGATGCTGTTATTTTTCTTTGATTTAATTTCTCTGTGCGTGCCTTGTGTTTGGATTAATTAATTTCCTAATATTTTTATTTGGATAGAAAATATTCTCTTTGCAATGTGCAGTTATGTTGAAGCTGGAACTTTGATGAAAAATTATGCACACATATTTGATCTCTTGACACGACTTCGCCAGGTATGTTCCTTCTCTTAGTCTTCTGTTCATAACAAGGATTAAGTTAGGTTTTGTTAAAAGGTATATTTTGCTAAGTGGCTAATGATTTGTTGACATCGTACAAGGCCGTTGATCATCCTTACCTGGTTATATATTCTGCAAGTGCTTCTTTGCCCGATGTTGACAACAATGCTGGTGTGGGTCAAATTTGTGGTGTATGCCATGAAGCAGGAGAAGTTCTTTGTTGTGATAATAAATTTTTATATTGCCACCTTTGTTTCTCTCTTTCTCTCTTTCTCTTGTCTCACATAAACCTCTTTTCAGGTTACTTCTCGTGAACATTTGTTTTGCAAAATTTGTTAAATGGATTACTCATCAGTCTTGGGAAAAGTTACTTGCCCTTCATGTTCAAAACTTTTGACTGTGGACTTCTCAGTGTTTGGATTAACCAAATATCTAAATCCCTATTTTAATACAAGGATGAAAAATACTAATCGAAATAGACACCTGATATGAAATACCTTTAAAATAGAAAAAATAAATTTTATGTAGAAAACCCTAAATTTAAGGAAAAACCACGAGACAAGTGACCAGATCAAATTTACTATATCAGAATTTTGATACAGAAAATATTCATAGGAGAACAAACTCTTCAATACTAATTTATTATAACTTCTACAAAATTGGTGTAAGTCATAGCAGATAATAACGAAAGAATATTACAGATTAAAAACTTAACAAATTACCATTGATGATTGTAAGCGAATTTCAATAAAATATTCACTTTTCTTCAATCTATACAAAATTTCCCTTCTCTTCGTTGCCTTTTTCTCCACCAAAGAAAAAAACATCTTTCATTGTTTTTATTCCCTTCACACAATGTAAAACGTGTTTTCTAAAAAAATTTTGATTTTACCCAAAATAAGATTATCTTTTCATGTATTTACAGATGAGGGACAACCTAGCAAACTTCCCTTCCTGATTCCATTTAATACTTCTAGCCAGCATAGGAAGCTCCATCCATGCCCATTCCATTACTGCAGTAAATATGTTTCTCCTTTGAAACAATTTTAGTCATCATGTATGAAACATTCATTTCATTATGAATTTTAATATCTCTAGAGATTTACTTTCCAACAAATTTCTTATCCAGTGATATCTCAAATCAATGTGATTGTTCCTTCAATGAAAACTTGAATTCTTACTCAGGTAAATTGCACTCTGACTATTACAGTGTACAATATATCTCTCTTGTTTAACACAAATTTCATTCAAAAATCTTTGTCCATAACATCTCCTTGTAAGCTTCTGTAGTAGCAATAAATTCGGCTTCAGTTGTGGATAATGCACTTCGATTGACAACAAACTTATCTTCAAATATGGAATATGTCTGACATTTTTAAGTACAAATTTGTAATATGTGTTTGTTACTATATGTACATCTCAAAGTCCCACAATTTCTCATTTTCATTATACTCAAATCCAAAGGTTCATAGGTAGCAAAATAATTTCTACTTGGAGTTGCATGTAACGATGCTCATGAGTCAACTACCCAACTAGCACCACAATCAGCGTTCAAACAATCATTCCCACAATCAGAAAGAATTACCATGTCATCATGTACAACATTAGTATTTGTTTCTCTTTGATCCTTGTTGTCCTTATTTTTCATGTCTTTCTTCATCTTCTAACAATCCTTCTTGAAATGACATGTCTTGTTACAATAATAACATTTCAAGTTGTTCTTGGATTTAGACTTTCCTCATTTAAAGTCATCTTCATCCTAGAAGTTGAGTAATAATACTCTTCTTCTCATTGAGATGCTCATTTATATTACTTCCATCATTATACCTCAAGTTATCTAATTTCCTTATCAAAAGGGTCTTGTTGTCAACAGTATTCCTCTCATAATCTTCTTGGAGTTTATCCCATATAGTTTTTGAGGATGTAAATTCAAAAACATGATGATAAGCAACTTCATCTACTCATTGTCTCAAATAGACGAGAGTCTTCCTATCCAACTTATTCCAGTCTTTATTAGTCAACTCTGCCGGTTTCTGACCAGTGATCGGTTCATATAAATCTTTGGAATATAAATGATCAATCATTTTTCCTTTTTAATAGTGTCAGTTACTCGGCCTCTTAAGAGATATCATCTTAACATGTTTCTCATCATCCATCTAAGCTCTTAGAAATTTCATTTAATACCTAGTAGGTATCAAATATCATCAACAACCAAAATTTGGAACCAACCAACCTGATACCATTTGTTGGGATTAACCAAAAAGAAAATCTAAATCCCCATTCTAGTATATAATGGATGAGAAATGCCAATCGAAATAGACAAACAAATATTACGTGGAAAGCCTCAAATTTGGGGAAAAAACTACAGGGCAAACGACCCGATCAAATTCACTATAGTACAACTTTGATACAGAAAAGATCCCTAAGAAAACAAAGCTTCCCAATACCAATTTATGGTAATTTATACAATTAATTGGTATTAACCACAAATGAAAAAAATAGAGAATAATGGATTACAAATTAAGAACCTGGTTAAATTACCATTGACAATTATAAGCGAATCTCAACAAAACATTCACCTTTCTTCAATTCATAATTTTTCCTTTCTTTTCTAGTGGCCCTTTTTCTCCAAAACCAAAATTTAAAAGAAGAAAAACGTCTTAAGTTACTTTTGTTCCTTTTAACGAATTAAATCTACAAAATCTTAGTTTTTGCCTAAAATAAAACTACAATTTCATATATTTCGGAGAAGGGACAACCCAACATCAAGTATCCTCAATGGAATTAAACTGGGAGATTTCAGACAAGTACAAAAATTGAAGCTCTGGAATGGAACTCTTGATAATTTTTCTTTGTCAGTTAAATCTAAGCATTCCTTTTCTTCTTTCTGCCCTTTCGCTGATTGCTACATTTATATCATTTTTTTGGGTGAAGAGGGAAGAAATAATATCTATGCTCGAAGATGATGGTTTTGCCAAAGCACTTATTTTCGGCCACTTCACTTCTTTCCTAGATTTAATTCAATATTCCCTCGAAAAGGTGGCATTATTTTACTGTTAATTGTGAGTCATTTTTATGCAAGTAAGAGTATAATTGCTAATAATTGTAGCTTTGTGCAGTCTGGCATCAAATGTGTTCAATTAGTTGGAAGCATGAGTATCTCTGCCTGAGATGAAGCCATAAAAAAGTTTACTAATGATCCAGACTACAAAATCTTTCTCATGAGCTTGAAAGCAGGTGGTGTAGCGCTTAATTTGACAGTGGCATCATATGTAAGTTATGCAAGATCTCTTTATTCGTGCATGTATGGTTTGTGCAGTTAAACATGTTCTTTTTGCTTGCTTGTTGAGTGGTTTTGTAGAACCACTTACACTCAAAGACCTTGGTATGTGGAGATTCTAAGATTGAAGTGGTTATCAACGTAAATGTGAATATGAATAGCAATTGTTAGATTTATGGTTACCTTAGTTGATTGCATTTTGATTGTAACAAGCAATTTTAGTTCTTCGACAAAGGTTAAACCTAATTTGAATGCAATGATAAGGTTGGATCAGAAAAGGAGGAAAAAAATGTAATTATGGAATGTACGATTCATGTTTCTGTTATAGTTTTTTTTGTGGTCATCTTGTGTCAATAGTCACTGGCAACTCTTCTTTATTGTGCCATATTCTTATCCTCTTTCATGATTTTGTGAATTCCGTATTTTAGGTCTTTTTGATGGACCCGTGTTGGAATCCTGCTGTCGAACAGCAAGCTCAAGACCTAATCCATCGAATTGGTCAATATAAACCTGTGAGGTGTGTATCTTGTAAGGTTTGTCTTGATGCTCTGCATATTTTGCATCTGCTGAAATTTTGTGGCTTGATTATTTCTAGAACTGTGAGATTTGTGATTGAGAATTTAGTCGAGGAAAGGATCCTGAGACTACAGGAGAAGAAACGGCTGGTATTTGAAGGGTGAGTTATTTTATTCAGTCATTTTAACTTTGGGCACAAATGGTGTGGGATGAGGTATCAGGTATCTAATTCTCATGCTTCACAGGACGGTTGGAGGATCTAATGAAGCACTTGGAAGACTAACCGAAGCAGATTGAGGTTCCTATGTCATTCATGAAGTCGGTGCGAAGGGCACCTTTTATGGCCACTGTAAATTTTCTGGGCCTGTGCAGTTGAGGACTTGTGATCAATGCGGGTTATTTTTTGTTAGTAAGCATACATAAAAATGGTATATAATTATGGCCTTTTAGGTCATGCCCATTTGTTGAATGACTCTAGAGAGGGCATTCATCCGCTACCGTGCACATAATGTTTTGCTTGAGATTACATGCATGCGACTCTCAGAGAATAGGGAATTAGCTATGAAAGTCCTATAAACTCTTGGAAATAAGCTCTAATGTGACAATGTTTTTGAAAGTAGTGGACTTTGGATCAGCAAATTGTTGTAATTTCACTGTTCCAACGGTTCAATCTTGTAATAAAAGTGTCGAATTGTGAATCATCAATATTCCGTGGCAAAATTAGTCGATTTTACTTGGAGATTGAGATTGTTCTAGACATGCATTTTCACAACGATCTGTATGCTCCTATTGTAGGCTGGACGATTAAGCTAACTATTCAATTGACACCATTTAGTAACCTGTGCTGAAGATAAGGTTGCTTTAGCAGGAATAATGCCAACGGCGATTCGGTCAATTGAACGTGCAGCCCACATGACAAGATAAGTGATCATATTTCTCAAGTGAAAACGATGCGTGCAGGGCCATCATAATATCTCGCTTATCTGCTCAAATAAAAAATAAAAAAATCTCGCTTGTCATCGATGAAAAAGGGTAGTAACGAGAGCAAGTGGTCGATTTGATTGACTTGTTACAAATTTGAGCTAGGTGCAGACCTCTGAATTTGTAATTTTACAATTTGAGAAAGAAAAAAATTATTACAAGGTAGGAATGTGCAGGATCATGATTCATGTGGATCGGAGAAACATATATATCACACATGAAATATTGCGCTCATTAAAAGGCCATTTCGTGTTTCAGGCATGCATGAACAAGAGACGATTAGTAATTGTCAAACCATAATATTTGGAGGTGATATTGTCCAATGTCTATCAAATCACTATATATGCCCAGCCCCATTGGTGGCCAGAACATGCAATTGACAATTCCTTGAACCTAAATGCATTTGTCGCATCTGAAACCTACGGGTCATTAAATGACAGCAAGACGCTTGATTCTTTTGCTCCTAACATACGATGGTCATACAATCCTTCACGCATTTGGATTTCAATAAATACACAAAGCGAGCATTTTGGATTTCCACTTAGTCATGATCTTCGTATATAATATATATATATATATATATATATATAAAATATTACCCGCGTTACGCAAATAATAATAATAAAATTTTAATATTTATATTTCAAATGATAATTATATATAAGTAAAATAAATTAATATGCAAATAGACAATTTCCCTCGATAATTCACATTACAAATATTTTGAAAATATTATAATAAATTTAAAAAATTTAAAAACGTTTAAAATGTTTGTTAAGAGAGTTTTAATAAAATCAAGATAATAAAAAATTCATATAGAATATTAGAGATATCTAAAATGAGTGATTGTAAATTTGAAATTAAGAATTCATCAATTTATAAAAAATTAAAAAATTCGTAAGTGGAATTTTGAAATGAAATTAAAATTTTTTAATGTATGTTTATCATTATACTATAACAAAGGAAGAATAAACTTTGTTTGCCAAGTGCGTTTATTGCCACATGTCCTTTAGTGCTTCGTCCAAATTTTCACATGTCTCTTAATGATTTTTTACAATTTTATTCTTTCTTATCAGGAAAGTTCATATCTCTAACCATAGCTGCTGATATAATCTAATATACTATATTATTTTTTCTCTAAAATTGTCCAAATTCCAGAAAAATTATTAAAAAAAACGTTAGAATTTCAGATAGATAGATAAATAAGTAAATAGGAAAGTTTGTCATGCATTTTTATTGTTATATGTGTCTATTCACTTGCCCAAAATTCGACATATTTCTTATTGTTATTTTTCAATTTTATCTTTTCTTATTAGTAAAGTTTATATAAGGAAATCTAAGCTGCTAATGTAATCTAATGGTATACATTGCTTTACCTATAAAATTATCTAAATTCAAAAAATAAATTAAAAAAGGTGGGAGAGACACGTAGTGGAAAACTGGTGGCATAGACTGTAATATTGCTCTAAATCGATTTCATACTCTGTAAACTAAGTTAATAGAAACAAATCTAAGTTGAATCTCAATCGAGATTTATTATTGAGGAAAAACTGTATTTAGGCGATATGAAGAAACAAACAGTCCTTTTTTTTCTCAAAACATGGCTCGGAAAATTACGTGCAGACTCCAATAATACTTGTAGTGGATTTGAATGAGCTTCAATTTAGACTTGATTCTAATAACATCAATATTGTTCATCGAATGAGAAATTAACTTAGATAGGACTGAGTATTCCTAACTAATAATTCAGAATCATTTACATCAAGATATTAATATAAGGGAATAGTAAGCATGCATTGGATTTGAAGTTTTTATGTCATAATTAACAACTAAGTACAGATAACAACGTTTTACTTGTTTCGACTTTATTATTAATCATTGACATTAGAAGTCTGTTAACAATTTGGAGTCACGTCATCCATGTAGTTTTGACCAGTACAACTTAGGGAGTTTTGAGAAAACAAAATTTTAGAACTAAATGAATGAAGGAATGGATTCTCAATGTGAAGTCCGATCCCTTCATGTGCATGTATGATAAGTGCTTTTTTATAGTCTCCATTCGTAAAACAAATTTTAATTTTACAGGGATGGAAATAACAATATTCGATTGCAAAGCCTAATTAAACAAACAAATAGAGTTTACAGTGGCTTTACACGAGTTCCGGAAACCGTCAATTAAAGATGAATTTGTTAGGCACATTTGAACAATTTAAAAATCGTCACAGCCCTGAAAATGATAATCAAACCTTTAATTTAAGATGTAATCCTTGTTTAAGAGATTTCCGGGGGATTTGAAGTGTGGGAAGATGGAGAAGATAATAAATCTTTTCAACAATATGTTTAGCTTGTAGCTATTTCTTGATATGCTTATCCACTAGAATATGCTTAGTAGTTATTGAAAAGCACATACCCTTTGAAAAATCTAAAATAATGAAGTAAATGGGGCTTGGAGTGATCTCCACGCTTACTAAATGCGGGAAGTCAATTGGTCACGTGTAGTTGGAATTGTGCCGACGTTTCTCTTCAAAGAATTCAAAGAAAAAGATAATGGTCACACCCAGCTGTTGATAAGCTCCTTCCACCGAAAACCCACCTTTCAATTCTCAATCAATCAAAAACCGATCTCAATTCCAATCTCTTGTGTTGCAAGAAATATGGCGGCCGGACATTTTTTCAATCACTTTGGAACAAAAGTTACATTTATGTGCGTATCATGTTTTTACATATGTGGATTCCTTCATACCCGTTTACATATCATATACATCCTTCACAATTACAAGCTATGATTCCCTGCTGTCTTCTCATGATCATTTCCATACATTGTATATACTTACCCCCATTGTTCTCTTGTTACCCCCTGAAACATGAGAAAGCATTGAAAATCGCTTTTTATCATTGTCATGTAAGAACAATAGTGCACTCTGTAGAAGCTTCTAATAGGAACATCAACTGGCCCTATGTCGGACAAGATAAAAGCTAACCACCGCAATTGAATCGATAATTAAGCTAGTATAATATTGAACTCCTTGTTCTATTGATTCTTAATTGGCAAACAAAATATACATATTATGTTCATCCACATTGCATTACATACTAGCATGCATACCACAAAACAGATCACTAGTGTACACTAATTATTAATGAATGAATGGCAATGACGGGAAATCCAACTCGACGAAGTAGCCATTGTCCAAGATGGTTCATCCTGGCCGTCACCATCTCCGGCTCCGATCCGCCTCCTCTTGTTAGCTACACCCACCTTCCAACCACTTCACCAATTTCAACACAAACTCACATCGCTCACCATGCACCTCTATTTCTTCGATACATGGGCGCTACCTAGGTATAACTAGCTAATAACCATGTACCCACTCACGAGTCTCTACTACTCTGCAACCTTACAATTGCAGAGAAAGAATAGAGCAAATCTGATCAAAAGGGTTTCAGCAAGAACGAGAAAGGATCATGACAAGGGTTGTACAGCGGCGACAGCTGCGGGTAGTCGAACTGCAGGAAGCCGCCTTGGTTAGCAACGCTGGTGCCGAAGCCGAGGAGGGCGTCCTGCATGGAGGGAACGGTGGGGATCTCCACCGTATTCTCCCACCCACTCCACCTCCGCTCGCTCTGCACTTCAAGCTCGCACTTCATCTCTTGCGACGGCGCATGCCCCTCCGAGCAGCTGGAGTCGCTGGTGTGCATCCTCGGGAAGGAATCGGAGCTGTCGAAGTAGGTGTGATCGCTCTTCGGCAGTACCGGCGCCAACACGCCGGCCGGCTTCTCCTCCCCGGCGCCTTCCAACGGTACCTGATCCGTTCTCCTGATCTTCCCTTCCACCGGCGGCGCCGGCGACGACCGGACTCCTCTCTCGATGGCACCCTTCTTGTTGTAAATCCGGCATAGCACCCAGTCGTCCAACTGTTGTAGTAAAAGCATGAACAGTAAAGATTAAAAACAAGTAAGTGCAAAGCAATGGAATAACACATGCGTTACGGAAATTATTTGAAAGGGTGGGTGGCCGACGTCGACTTTCCACGCTCGTCACATGGGCTACTTTGTTTTTTTTTTTGCCTTCTCACACATATTTCTTCAATGATCTTATCGCTACCCAGATATATCCTATTCTCCCCACCCCACAAAACAATGGGCCACCGTTCATTCATCATATACTAGACAATGAATCGGTATGCTGTATGAATAAAAACTAAGTAGTTAGTTAGTTTATACTTGTAGGAATAATGAGTTAAACGTACAGAGCAAAGAGATTGTATTTGATGGATGGATTGATTACCCGGAGGCTGTTGTTCTTCTTGCGAGCGGTGCGGTCGACGTCGGCGAGGCGGTACTCATGCATGATCCAGTTGGTCTTCTCTCCCTTGGGGGCCTTGCCGGTGTAGAACACCAAGGCCTTCTTGATGCCCATCGCCTTGGGCTTCCCGATCGGCTTGTCCGCACCCGTGGCCTTCCAATACCCCGACCCAGCCGCCCGGTTCGGTCGCGACCCGTTCGGGTACTTCCTGTCCCTCGGCGAGAAGAAGTACCACTCCTTCTCCCCATACAACGCCATCCCTGCCCAAACAACACACCGGCCAATCGATCAAAATTAACACAAATCAAATGATGATGGGCGATAAATTAGCTACCACCCGCTAGCAACATAAATTAATTAATTAAAGTCCAGCAGCTCACCGGGGAGTAACCATGGGTCGAACCGGTAGAGATCGATCTCGGCAATGATGGGCACGGCAATCGGCTGCGAAGCACATTTCCGGCACAAATAGTGCATCACTAGCTCATCGTCGGTTGGATGGAATCGGAATCCAGGCGGCATCTGCAAACCACCAGCCATATAATAAGCTCCGGCCTCAATCTAGCTACTAACTTCAAAAATTCCCTCCCCTCCCCTCCCTTTCTTTAATTAATCAACCTCTTCGATTTCGACCAACTCTGTTCCTTCGTATGTAGACGTCGGGGGAAGGGATGGCTAGCTCGAAACTCGGGCATGAGCAGGGATTATATAAATTGCACCGCCCGGCATGGTTCCCGACACCTGTCGAAATAAATCTTCCACTTTCTAGAAGTACACGTGAGAGGGAAGTTGTAGGAACCTTTGACTCGGGTGGATAAACGAACGCCGACTATGAGTGGCTCACTGACACGCGCCCGGTCGACACTGCGCTGCAAAGTGTCATTGCTTAGGTCACGAGTTTTGGACTCTTTCGTTTGTGCGGGCCCTGGCCACGGGGGGTGGAGAATGTTAGCTCGAAGGGTCGTCGAATCGAATCATGTAATTTTTTTTTTTAAAAATTTATTTGTTTAATTTTGAATTAGAATTGAACTTATCGACATTCAAAATAAATTGGAATTTCAATTCAATTCGAATTAATTAATTTATACCTATCAACATTCTTTTATATGATTAAAATTTTGTCTATAAATTAAGATACCACATATTAACATAATTATGCACAAAAAAACGTAATCATATATTATTATTATTTGACGCAATCACGCCTTTCTAAATTTCATTTAAATTCCTAAATAGGAGGAGCATATTATTTACATGGTCTAATTTGTTTTTTAAAATAAAATAACACAATTTGAACTGTTTCACACTTATTCTACTTTGCTTTCACGTCAACTTTTAGAGAAATTTACGAAAAAAGGCGCTCTTATTCAAAATTTACGATTTAAGGGAATGGGGGTTACTAATTGACATATTTGCCCTTATATCTACCCAGGTCCAATTTTAGAATGAAGTTGAAGAATTGTAGGAGAACCTAACCAAAAAATTCGCGACCCAAACCAAATCCTTAAATCCATTAAACCTTCCGACTCCGCCGCTCTCCCTCCGCCGTTCGTCGACTCCTCGCCGTTGCGCCACCAGCACCACCTCCCAGCTCGCCCTCGTCGGCGCCCATGTATGCCCCATCGAGATTCTTGATTACGAGTCCGGTTTTTATCGTTCGTCCTTTGATTTTGGGGTGGTTGGCATTTTTGTAGAGCTTCTGAGGGCGAGTTGTTCGATCAAGATTGGAGGAGATGGAAGCAGGGCTCAAATCGTATGGTACATTGTGATGAAGTGGGGCGTTGTTCTTTCTTGTTGGATTGCTCACTGGTCCTCGTCGGATTCTACGACGACAGCACCGTTGAGAATCTCGCCAGCGTGAAGTTCGTCGTCACTTGCAGTCTCATGCTCCCCAGAAAGTAAGTATCTCTCTCTTTTTTTCTTTTTGTTTTGAGTTTGTGTGTATGTAGTATGACGTTGTGGCTGCTCGGTTTGATGATTTCGGGGGAAAAATACATATTTTTCCGTGCGTTTGCAATTTTTACGGTGATCAATCTAGGACTCACTCTCTTTGCTTCTGCAATCACGATTTACATCATTCCGGCAGCAACAAGTTCTAGCACTACGGAACTGAAAGCTTATTTGAACGGTGTTGATGCCTCCGGGATATGTTTTTAAAACCTAAATCCTAAATGTAATACCGTGTGTTTAAAATTTTGATTAGAGCTTCATTATTTATTTGAATTTGTACTTTGCATTATCATATGTAACTCTCAAGTAAGCATCTCATACTCAATGAGTTTTAAAAATAAAATATCAATCTTTTGGGTGATTTTTTAGGCTGGGCATCATCACTCTTTCATTTCAAGTTTAAGAAAAATCATTTCACATTTGTCAGTAATAGAATTTTGGAAAAAATCATAATTTTTAAGCTTGTTTACTCATCGATTTATTTCCATTCTTCGTGGATAGTGTAGCTTCCGGAATTTTCCACGTCCGGCTATTTCTATTTCTTTAATGTGTAAACTATAATTATGATGTCGAGTTTGTTATATTTGCATAGAGTAAAAAATGTTTATGTTGTCGAAATGTCGGCAGCGTTGTTTGCTTGCTGATGATAAGTGAATAATGATTCATTCGGGAATGCGCAAAATCTACTGTTCTAGAATTGAGATGATCTTGTTGGATGTGATCTCTATCTCCTTTAGATCATTGGAAGAATTATAATATCCTTTCACATTTGTTGGCAAAAATGCTGCTCACTTTCATTTTCAAGATAAAATTTCCAACTAAATCGATAAAATGTGAGGGGGTGTATATCTCTTGTTCTAGTTCCAGTAATGAAGTCAGGGAAAGTGGTAATAGTTGTTAAGATAATGTTCAAATGCTCCCTTGACAATCAATTTAAGCTTTTAAAGAGAAATGAGTATCGTGGAAAATTTAAGATGGTATGAGAACTTGAAGCATAGCCTCATGTCCGACTGAAAATGATGCAAGTGCAGAGCCCTTACACAGTTTTTATGCTTTAGGAGTGTTACTTATCAGGTGTTACTTTCATTAGGAGCTTAATTTAGCAGGTTTAAATTGTATATTTACTGCATAAAGCTGTATTTCTTTTGTCCTCAATAGAAAGTTTTCTATTGTTGGTATGTAATATGAATTGTGGTTGTTGGGTTTGATGTTTTGGGGGGAAAAGCTTATATTGTTACATGCATTCCCAAATTTTTCATGAACGAAGTGCTGATTTTTACAATTCTATTGTATCAATCTTATCCTTCATTTTTTAAAAACTGGTTCAACGAGTTAATTGAAACTCTGTTCATTCCGATTTACATGATTTTACTGCAATTTAGGGAGTTTTTGAACATTGTTGGATGGAGATCTTCACAAATTGTTTTGCTTTCAGGCATTTTGTGACTTGGAGCCAATTTATACTTACGAAGGCACTTATGATGTCAATTACATGGTGACGGCCAGAGAGATCACATGTATTACAAGCTTCAAACCAGGGCATTCTTGCAAAACAAAGTCGCCTATAATTTCAGAATGTTAATCACTTCGGGTTGTACAATCAAGTAGACTGAATGATGTCAGCAAGGTTACATATGCATTAAGTAGTTATTCGATGGTTCACTTGTTCCTATAATTTAATGAAATATATGAAATAAACACAATCACTCAGCCTTAACTGTTGTGAATGGGTTTAGATTTCAACGATGCAAGGACTTTTAAAAAAAAATTTATAAGATATATTAATGATCTTTTCCATGCCTTTGGAGATGGATCTGATCCTTCTGTTAAGGTTAGCCGAGCTGCTCCAAGAACCATGTAAGTTATGCATGTTTGATTTTGGACGTATATATACAAATATATAATTGTATTATATGTTATTAATAAGGTTTGAGTCTAAATTAAATTGATCTATTAAAGTTAAGGTTAATGAGTCATTAATATTTAAGATAAATATGTGGAGATATAATATATTTAAGATGAGTATGAATAAATATGTATAATTATTTTCGTAAGCTTTAATTTATGATGGGTTAAATTGAAATTATGAAAGATAAAGAATAAATACGGTTATACGAATAAATACGGTTATGGCCTCGAATTCGCACCGTAATTTTTATTTTTTAGTATCTCATCATCTAGGAATTATGGCTTTGGAGAACCGGTATAGAATTTGGAAGATTAAACCTTAAAGAAGTGAAGAATCGTTTTACTATTATAGATTCAGGTACGCTTCCGTTATTAAATTTATTTTTTTGATAATTTGATACGAAAAAGGTTATATTGATGATAATTTTATCATCTATATAATTTTAGTTAAAGTTTAAAGTTTTTTTTATTCTACAATGCATACAAAAATTTGTCCATCTTTCTAACCAGTGTACTCATGCGAGGCAAAAAAAAAGAAGATAAATTGTGCTGTCAACTAAAGAGCTATAAAATACATTATTTGGTCTGTTTCTGAAATGTAAATTATAATTTTTTAAATAAAATTCAGCATTACAGAAAAAATTATGACTTCTATTTAAACAATTTGATACATTATAGCAATTTGCAAAAGCTGAGATCTAAAAGATCCACATGCTTGAGCTTCTTTTTTTATGCTTTGGGCCTGCCTGCTTACATAAAACTTCAATCCATTCGTGACATTGTTCTGTACGAAGGCCATAGTAGCCGCCAATGAATCATCATCTCGGACCTCCATAGTACTCATTCATTCGCATCAAACTTTTACAGGATAAGTGATTATAATGTCCACAAGCTCCGTATTGATCATCATCTTCTCCCATTAAGTGTTTACAACTCCAATAAATCTTGAGGTGTTTGTCAACATAAAAGACGTATTGGTTCCACCAATGTAGTCTCTACCATCTAATTATCCATCAATGTATGCAACAACCGGAATTGTCCACAGTTTTATCATGATCCTAGCCAAGAGAATATAAACTTTCAACCTCACATCTTAAACAATAAACAAGCATATCAAACCTCACCACACATCCAATAATATTCAACCAACTATAATTGAACAAAAAATAATGAGCTTAAAATACTTTTGAGTGACTAAATTTGATTCACATTAAAAAGACCTAGTTTTCCTAAATAATGTTCTTATATTATGATTATTTTAAAAAAATATTATTGTACCGTCGATACTTTTGGATATCACGTGGAATGAGGAGAAGGGAGAATATTACTATTTCAAAACAAAAATACAGTAAAATAACTTGTTAATGTATACATGAAAAAAAAGGGCTAAGAATATTATCATTTTAGAAAAAAATTATACGGGAAAAGAACTTTAAATTTATACAGGAAAAAAACTTTGTGTAAGCTATACATGAAAAAAGAGGCTAAACTGCACTCACTCACCATTATAAGACAAATAAGGTCCAGGCCCCTTATATAATAATTTTCATTTCTCCACAACACAAGCCAACAAATTCTCAACCATCTTAAGTGATTTTTTCCTCACATATTTACCATCTGATATATCTATTATTTAAACTAACGAAACACCATAACTTAGATGAAGATTCTAAACTCAAAATTACTAGCCTTTCTTAAAGAAACTTATTGATGAGACCTTACATAAATCAAAGCTACTCATCAAATGAACTAAACAAAATGCTTGGCACAAATGAACATCCTATGTATCCGCAACATGAAAAGAAAAAAATTGGTTTTATAGAGAGCTCATGGTTTGTCCGGTCAGAAGTTAATTAGTTATTAGTCTTGGGCTAAATCATGACACATCTCTTTGCGAACTAAATAAATAATGCACCCAGTCATCTAATAATTTATTCACAATGAATGTAATCATCATACGAAAACAAAAATTCTTTAGTAAAATATCATAACATTTAGAATATTCGTAGCCACTATATTTCATTAACCTTATAATGGATATATAAAAAAAGACCAAGTAAGCGGAACAAAAAAATTTAGAGACAAATTTAAAATTTAAATGCACCTTACTCATTTATGACCAGAGACTTGGAAAATTAACTAATGCAATGTCAACTTCTTATCGGAACAAAACAAATTCAGTTTCTAACAATTCTCGAAATATAAGGATTGAAACAAATGAAATCATGCACCAATTAGACGTCTATCTGTATTTTTATCGAAGGTAATTTAGTATCATGCATTAAAAAAATTATAAATAATTGAATAGAATGCACAATAAAAACATACTAATATCCTACGAGTTACAAACCTTTAAAAAGATACAAGTAACATGAAGGTCAGTCAAAATAATAGTAAACTCTATAAAAAGAAAACGATAATAAGCTGTATTATTTCAAAGAATAGGGTAGACAAAATTAAATTCGTTCATTTAAAATAATCTGAGATGTAGATGAGATTATCTAGTAAAAAATAATCAATTCTACCCAGTTGATGGTTGGATAGATGATCAATCCATCTATAGAATGAATGCTCCAAGATCAGCCACCATTTTCTTCTTCCCAAGATGAGCAATTATTTTTTCCCCAGTATGAGCCTCCTTCTCTCCAATTTAAAAGACGGCACGGCTGCTTTCCTTCAAATCTGCCAGCAATTCCCCTGGAAAAAAATTCTTCCTCCCGCTGCTGCCGTTCAAGAAAGAAAAGCTCCGGATTCCTTAAAACCAAACCCAAACCTAAACGTGCAAAACTAAACCAAGCCCAATAAAATCAACCAAGGGGTAAAGTCGTCAACTGCTCACCCCATTCCCTTTAAATCGTAAATACATAATATAATCCCCTTAAATCGTAAATAGCAAACACATGCACATTTTTTCGTAAATTTTTCCAACTTTTAAATCAAGATTTTTTTGATCAAACTAAGTCAAATTTTAATTAATTGGACAGTTTTTTGTGTACCCATCTTCGATTTGGCTGCATATACACAGAGTCCTAATTGGGAGTTTAGATTTATTGATCTGTCAACCAAGAAAAACTAACTTCATGATCGGAAGGCTAATTTTACTTACATCTCTATTTTTTATTAATTATTTAACTATTTAATAAAAATTACAGAAAAAAAAACTCTTCGTCTTACCACACAGACGAGGTTAGCCTCCTGAATCAGAAGATTTTATTTTGTTGGCAGTACGTTGGTGTGGGTGTGTGAGTGGATTCATGCAGGCACGCGTGTCTATGAACAGTTACTTTGTGGGGACGGGGGTAGTGGTTGGGAGTGGGAGGCGGGGGGTGGGTGTGCACGACACTTTTCACGCGAAACTGGGTTGTGTCCGCGTATAGATGTGGGGGCTGCTGACTCGACCCTTTCACGTCATATATTGATAGGATAGTAACGCCCCTTTCACGTTTTCTTTGCCAAAAAAATGCATGTTTTTCTTTCTAAAGTGTAAAAGAATATGCCTTCATGGACGTCAATTTTGTGTTTTCATGTTGATTAATTAACATAAAAGATCTTTTCTTTCAAAAAAAAAAGGTCGTTTAATGCACGGCGAGAGGCAATGCGGTTGGTTGTTCTTTGGTCTTCTCCTATGTTGCCCTGAAACTAATAACTCTAATTTGTATAGAAATACGTTTGTTGGTTGTTTAGTATATGATTAAACACGTTGAAAGTTGGGTCCGTTTAGGAAATGCCAACCATGCTTGATTAACATTTAACACCCTTCGACGCCAGACCAGCTGTTTTTGTTATTGACGTATACATAAAACTGTTATTGATACATAGCATACAGTTCTATAAAGTGGAATATCAACTTCAATTCAATGTATAAATGACATGGTGGCAAACGTGATTCACGTATATATATATATATATGTATGTATGTATATATATGTATGTATGTATATATATATATATATGTATTAATTTGATGACTACCTTTTAGGCGTTGGGTTGTTTTTATCTTTTACCATTCTTGGACTCAAGATAGTGGAAACTTATTTTTTGTAATGAGCTTATTTAGGTTCCCTCAGTAGTTGAACGTGGCCCGCAGGTTATCTTGGCAACATTGGTCAATTGCGTTCAGCGGCTTGAATTCAAACCATGGCATTCTACGCTGGGCGGCGACTTGGCTGGTGACTGCGTTGTCGTCTAATTCTCATGGGGCCCTTGGCATATATATTCTAATTGACACATCTACAGACCTAGGAAGCTTCGAGGAGGAGTTATTAAGAACGAGAAATGGAAAAGGGAAAATGAACAGGCAGTAACGGCAGTCGCACGCACATTGTTTTGTTTTGTTAGGAAAAGAATGGACTTTTACCCAGTAGACTAAGTTTCCACACCGTTGTTTTTATAGTTTGAAGATTCAGTGCAATCACGAGTGGAATTAATTAATTAATTAACCTTATATATATAATAGTTTAAAGAAAGGAGCATGCAGCTTTGAGACATGTCGTCTGCTACAATCATGAACTATGTGCCGAAATGGGTTCGATGTCTCTTTGATTAGGTGGTGATTTAGACAAAGACATCTTTTTTACTTTTATAAAGTAGATGTGCAAGGTGCTTCTGGAGCCGCCCGCAGACATGACTCTGCATCTGGCCCTCTTGCTTTATGAACTCATTCGCTTTTGATCCTGTTTTGTCTTGTCTGAATTTGGAATTTTGGAGCGATTGGTTGAAGACTGTTACCATTGGGATGTCTAGCACGCGAATTGAAGATATGAATGAAGTCATGCTCCGCACACATGACACATGCAATGTTCACACCACTTTCCCCATTTTACAATATTAATTAATTAACATTAGTTAATCCAGCTTGTAAAATGTAAGTGATCTTCTTCTTGAGTTTTTCTCGCCCACCCAGCCTGTCGCATGAACCTAATATTTGATAATATCAATTTCTTTTTTCTTTAACAAATATTAATTTTCTTTTGATTATGTGAAACACTTCATCACTTATCCACTACCCCGTCCCAGTCCGCTTTGGAAAGTCCTCATCCAACCACATATATTATGAGAAAAAGAAAACACAATTGCGTGGTCTTAGAGGTGGCCTGGGAGTGTAGGCATTATCTATCTTATGTAATTTAATTAATTTTGGATGAAAAATTAGACGGTAAGGTCAAATTATATCTTTCGGTCGGGTGCAGTCGTATATATAAATACATGGCAAAACTTGGTTGCGATAAAAATTAAAATTTTGCTGCATACTCTCGTCCTTCTACGCCTTTGAAAGTCATGTGTTTCTGATAAATATATAAAACCTCATCTACAACATTATTTTGCTTTAAATCATCCTATAGCAATGGGCATCAAAATTAAAATCATTAATTATTTTTTTATATATTAATTTGGCCAAACAAAATTCATATTACCATGAGAATGTTTGTTACACTAATAAACTTTGAAGGTATGACTTATGCCACTAGTCTATAAACTCATTGTCGTTAATTTAGGTGAGGTATTATTATTAGTGTTTGGTTTGTCATTCTTCCATCACAATTGGTCACAAATATTTTGGATCTCAATTGAAATAAAAAATTGAACGTCCTCACGCACCTTTTGCTGTTATTTTTACGTTTGAATATTACTTTATTACAATCCCTGTCAAGGATAATGTTACAGAAATGGGCCATGTTGTATTTACGAGATTAAAGGTGAGTTTTTTGGTAAGTGTTTGTCCATGAGAAATTATGCTCCCTATTAGTAATTTGAAGGTAGGAAGTTATATTTGGTGCCAATATGTACTTTTTAGTTAGTAATATGGCAATCATTAGTAACTTATAAAGTGTTTTAACGATGCATGCTAGTTTCACTCTCATAACTGGCCCGATATTTTTATATGGATTTTAGTGCAGGGATTCATAGAAAAAAGTATTCTATTAGAAAATAAAATATTAAAAATATAATTTAAAAAAACCAAATAAAAAAACAAAAAATATATTAAAAAAATAAAATATAAAAAAGGTATATAAATGGGCGGGATCCAATCCAATTTTTCATGAATGTTTTCCATTCAACTAAAAATAAAAGAGACTTCTTTTGTTTTAATGAGCTGGAGTTTTTTACAAAAAAAAATTGAAATTATTATTGACGGGATATTTTAATATAATTACCGGAAAAAGATAAAGTTCAAGATAACGATAAGACTTCCTTCCGAATTAATTAGCCTCCTCCCAAACCAGGCCGAAGCTAGGCCTAATCCAAGGTTCAGGTTAGTCCACTGGCCGGATTGCCTGCTCTGCGAGTTCTTAAAAAGCAATTACTAAACCATCCCAAGCCTTTCCAACAGGTAAACCTTTTAAGGAAATCCAGTATACTAAATAGAATCTAGAAATGAAGGGTTCTTCTCGAAGTGTTGATACATTGAACTTATATTTTTAAATAGACCACAGATGTCGAGAAGACACGAGGACCCGAAGTCAAAGAAATACATGCCGAACCGTCAAAGCTGGGGTCATCAGCAGTTAGCGTGAGAGCTGAGGTCATGGATCAAAACTGAATTGAACAAATCAGCGTTCCCACTGCGGGCCTTTTTTTACCAATTTGATTTGTTCTGTTCCAATGCAAGGACTTTAATGCTCCAACAATAACAATGTCTCAATGGGCTTGGTCATTTGTTAGATAGGAGCCATGCAGGGATCCTGATATCCATTATCCAGTGCTGGATCTTTTGTTAGCTCAGGAGTTTGCTAATAACTTGTAATATATATGGTTTCTTTTCTCACATATTTTAAATGGCTTTGCGGTTAGTTAAGAACAAAAGATTAATGATTTGGGTACATTCCTGGTAAGACGACCATTTAGGGACAGATTTCGCAAGTAATATATAATCATATGACTGCGAGACTTGTTTTGCTGCAGATTACGTAGAATGCTGAATGGCCCATCCGGTATCTACCTTGAAATCTCCTAGAAGCATACTGATCTACACCATTCTAAGACGGCTAATGACTAGTGGCATGGAGGCGTCAAAGTATAGAATGCAGCACCGTGGAGTTAAATTTTTTTGTAGTTAAGATTTAAGAATAAGCAAGCCATAATTTATAACTTTATATATACACAAATAATGCCAAGTGCACCATTAACTTTATCCATTTTTTAGCTTTTAAGGCAGTTGGGGCGGGTTTTCGGAGAATTCCAAGTTTCAGTAATTTGAAGGCTATGCCATGAAAAGATAACCCAGTTTTGGGCACGATTTTGTTTGAGTTTGGGCTCGAAATACAAAAAAAGGCCCAGTCTAGATTACATGAAAGTTCTGAGCACTTGAGAAGATTGCTTTCGGGCTGGTTCCGGCTAAAGTCCGAAACTAATATCTGACAAATGCAGTTATTAATATCCTTCATAATGACACATTCATATTTGGACCTTCTATCCCATTACCCATAGATTGACATTTCTTTTTTTTTCCAAAGCAAATAAGCCGATAGATTGATACTTGGAAGCATTTGGACTTTGCATTCAGATGTGGAAGTCTTGTGATAATTAGCAGCCACGATCCCAAAAGTCTACGTTGGAAGAAAAATCACAAACAGCTTTACTACACTTCATTTCCATTAGCAAAGAAAGTCAGACAATGCGTTAAAGAGTAGTAAGACTTATTTGTTGCAGATGATCAATTCGTTGCTTTAATTCCATTGAATTTAGCTTGGATGCATTCATAAGTAATAAGTATATGTATAAGTGTACCCTTTGGAGCTTTGTTTGGCATCACCAATGAACTCCTAAAGTTGCCAATGTGGATCTACTGTTTTTGGCCGAAAGAGTTGAGACATGTCAACTTGTTCTCAAGATATCTTCCAATTCACGGCGCGTTACAGTTTAGTTAGGATAATAACAGCTCGTAACGCACAGGCATCTTAATCGGATATCCACAATTCTAAGAAAGAAAACGCTAATTATGGGCATGGCACTAAGGGCCAGCTTGTTTTAGTCATGTATAAGAGGGATATTGGTGGTAGTGTTATGGATCTTGATCTCATTTTAATTTTTATCAAGAGACATGCATAGCATGGTAACTGATCTTCATTAAGACAAAAAAAAGACACTTAAATATTAGTTTTATTGATATAATGCCAAAATGTTTGAAAAATAAAAGAATATATACCATTATACATATTAATGAAAAGATGAACTCAACACTAAGTTGAGATAAAAGTACGAGAGTTAATTAATTAAAATATAAGAAAAATATAAAAATTCAATAAAAATACTTCTTCCAAAGGGACACAAGTTCGAATCTCTTTAATTTTATTTCTTAAAAAATAAAAATAATTTTTACTTTAGAAGGTCACGGGTTTAGACCCGACTAATTTTAACTTCTAACCTTCTAATAATAAGAGTGTGTCTAATTGTTTTGAAAAATATAATAACAAATTAAATAATTTTAATTTATCTTTTAATTCAAATATGATATATCTTTAAAATCAATTACAACTTATATTTAAGATATTAAACTATTAGAGTTTATCTTATTGTATAATAAAATTTTATTTGTAAAATTTAAATTTATCCAATATAGGTCGTATATGACAAAACATCTTACTTAGTTTTTATTTAGAAGATGAGATGGATCTTTTTGGCATTAAAGTACTAAAATTGACGTGAATTAATTAATCTCCCATGACTCCTCCAACTGAATTTTATGAGCTATTTTTTTTCCAAGTGAATTTTTAATTCTTGTGGATTCGTGAAAAATAAAATCCATTTCCAATGTTCTTTTTTCAGAAGCAATATTGGACATTTGATATCTTCAACGTTGAAAGCCAACAATTTGAAGATAAAATGAAAATGTTAAGTCTTGGTTTTAGGAGATTTTTGTATATGTAAATTAGATCAATTATTTCTTATGTGTAAGGAAATTTTAAAATTGTCACCGATGATATTTAATAATAGATAATTTGCTTACTCTTAATTATTTTGGGGCTTACAACTATGGGTGTGAGACCTTCAAAAAAATTACTACTCTTTTAAATTTTTACTTATACATATAATATAAATAATTTGATACATGTTAAACCAATGCAAAACTTCCTTCTCTAATTCCAGAGCTACTAGCTAGAAAGTAAATGGAGATTTGGGTCATATATAACAGATTTCGATCCAATAAAAATTACAGCTCATATAGTGAGAGGATTAATCGACATTTCTAATTAATCCAATCCACTTACTTGGAATCCAAAACGGACTTTCGCTTCATATACAAGTGAGATCTAAATCTTGGGCCACTTGATCCTTGCGACATTTATCTATCCCAGCATTTTTTTTTTAAAGGAATGAGTCATCCTCCTTTTTCACAAGTAGCATGTTAAAAATGTTAAAACTGTGTAAATAAATTAAGAGATGTCTAAGAGGGCATGCAAGATACATTATTATAATAGTAACCTTGAAAAAAGATATTATTATTATAGTTATAACCTTGAAAAAATATTATTATTAAAGCGATATAATTTAGCCTCGCCAACTGGCCAAATCAAGCACTGTGATCCACGAAAGTGACAAACATATGAAAAATAATTGGCAATGTCATCTTCATGCTTATGTTATTTATTTCTAAAAAATATGTAATAGTGTCATTTTCAAATGTGATTGCAATGTCTCGCTCAGTGACACGCGTTCAAATGTTGTTTAGGTATATCTAATTTTCTCAATTAATTATTTAATTTGTCTTGTACATGCTTCAAATAGAATTAGTTGCTTTGAAGTCGTTATAATATCTTTCGAATCTTATTACTTAGTTATGGATTTTGTGAATGGAAATTTTTTAGTGATGTCGCTTTTTTGCACTCAAAGTATGCCCTATTTTGATCGGTTCACATAGAGACTATCTGGATTTTACTAATTATCTCAACAAATAGAAAATATTAACTTCGTTTCTAAAAAATCACATACAAAAAAAAACCTTGAATGCATAATACGAAAAAATATTTGTAGTTGAGTACTTTGTTAATCCAAATATTCGATTGACCTCACATTGTGAAACCCACTTGAAGAAGCATGAAAAACACACTTATACTCCAGTATTTTCTTAACCTCATATTGTAAAATCCTATTGGCTGAACACAAAAAATAAGCTTGTAATCACTTGCTTTGTTAATCCTAACATAAAAGGGAGGAAGTTTTTAAGTATAATATTTTAGGCTTCCTAGTACAAACTTAACCGAGTAAAGGTAGAGACGTAAGTTTTTAGGTGGGAATATAAGTTTTTTAGGTGAGGGGAAAGTATAAAGAGCATATTTTTTAATATACTTATTTAAAAAGGTTTTTAAAAGTGAACTTAGTTAACATGATAATGGGGAAGTGGGTTTTTTTGGGTGAAATAATATTAAAGTTTGGTTTTTTAGAAAAGGTAAAGGTAGGGGAAGAAGTTTCTTGCAATATTTCGTAAATGAATTTTTGAATACGAACTTCAAAAATAATGGCGGTTAGTTTTTAAATAAAATAATGAAAAAAATATGAGATTTTGATGTACGGTGAAAGTGGAAAAGAAGATGAAAAGATGGGTTATTATTGTACTTTGTTAATTAGGTTTCTAAATACATATTTAAGTAAAGTAATGACAAGGAGAAAGATAACTTTTTTATAATAAACGAGTTTTTTTTCCAAACCATTTTCCGTGTGTTTTCAAATAGTTTTTAACCATTTTAGGACGTGAGTTTGTTCCTTGCAAGTGAGTTTATATTATTTAATGTTAAATAATTTTTTTTAGTATAGTCCATGCAGACTCCACGTGGACCAATTAAATTAGGGTGCACTTTGTATGAAAAAAATAGGGCCCAATTAAAAATTTTCCTTGGTCAATCTTATTCAAAAGTTAAGAAAAAGAACAAAATTTATGTAAAAAAAGGAAGGAGTTAATCATTTATACTCTTCTAAGATTGATTAAATGTAAGGACATGTTCTATTTCAATCCATATTAAAAAAATTATCTGATTCACGAAATTGAACTAAATATCCAACATAGTTAATTGAACCTTGCTATTTCTACGACTAATATTTAAAAAAACACCTGTATCAAATATTTAATGGAGATGTCTAAATTAGTAATAGAGATATATATTGTGATATATGTATACGTATAGTATATAAAGCCAGGGAAATCTACTTTAAAAATCACATAGATAAATAAAACAAGAAAGAATAAAGTTAATTATAAAACTTCAACACAATTTAATGTTTATTAACTTTTTCATCTTAATTATCAAATAAACTATAATAAAAATTATTTTCAAAATATCTATAAAGCTAGTGTATTTTTAAAATATTAAAAATAGGTTATAATAATATTAAAAAAGACAAAATTTTATTAACCACCCGTTAATGTATCCTAATTTTAACGTATATATATATATATATATATTATTTTGTGAAACCACGAAAAAAAGTTCAAATATAATATGCAATTCATATAAGCAAAAGTTATATAAGAGAGGCATAGCTCATCTAAATTTTTATTTTCTTATACAATACAATACAATACAATACGGTGAATTAATGCCATAATGGTTTAAAGATTTGAAAGAAACCAATGTCTAACATTTACATTTAAAGAGTAATAATAAAAGAACCTTTTTATCTTTTATTTATACAATCTCCATCGTCTACTAACTTATCTTCTTTTTCGCGGGGCCCATCCGATCCATCTTCCTTTATTCCCGACTACTACTGTACTCTCTATATATTCTGCGACTCAGCGAGAGCAACGCCATAATAACACCCTTCTCCTCCGTCCCGCCATATGCCAAATCCTACCATGGCTGGTAGGGTGCCCCTCCTCTCCCTCTTCCTTCTCTTCCTCCTCTCCCCCGCCGCCCTCGCCGACGACGCCGTGGAGCACGTCCTCACCCTCGACGCCTCCAATTTCACCGACACCGTCTCCAAGCACCCCTTCATCGTCGTCGAGTTCTACGCCCCTTGGTACCTTCGTTCATTCTCTTGCTCCTCCTGGATCTGCTGTTTCTTTTTAGCCTTGTTGTTTTTTTACGAGCCTTTGGTTTTTTTCTCGTTTTTGAGTTGGCGGTACGGTGATATGGTTGGATTGTTGGATGAGTTGATTTTTTATTTGTATTTTTATTTGCTTTATTTTTCTTTTTTAGGGGGTAGGGGGAGTAGAACGATGCCCTTTTTGTGATCAATTGGTTGTTTTTTTTTTTAAGGGATGATTTTTTTGGGAATTTTTGCATTGTGTGAAGCGATGGGATGATGATGATGATTACTAGAACGCTTAGGGTGGTGGGTGAGGAGTAGTATCATCAGATTGAGGTGCTATGTTCTCCTCTTTCAGGAGGGTAAGATTGAATTTTATGGTGTGATTTATAAGAACGACTTTATCCAACTATTTGAATTTGTATTCCATGTCGGAAATTTCATTTTCAATCATCAGTTTGACTTTTCGTTTGTTGTTCTTCAGTTGATTTTCTTTCTTTTCATTGAGAGATCAGCTAGCATTGCTATTTATTTTTTGTTTTTTGTTTGTTTTTGGTTGATTGGAGCATATTATTACTTTACATCTGTTTTTTGTCAGCTTTTGAACTCTATAAAGTTAAGTAGATCATAGGTCGAAACAGATCAGCCTTTTCATTGCCAATCAATCTTATATGGAACGCATCAAGTGAAAACTTTTCATCTGAGAGCATTATCTTTATTACAACTCTATATTTTTTTATATTTTAATTTCTCTTTTGGATTTGCTCAGACGAGTAGCTGCAGTCATTTCTCTTTCACTATTATTTTAACTCCCCAAATCTAGTTCACTTTTCAACCGAATTGATATTATTACGGTAGATTGGGTTGACCCAAACCTAAGAGAGAAAGGATTTAGACTCAAAAAATACCACAATGCCCAACCTATATATAAAATGCATGCCCTAGCAGGATGCTACGTGAATGTCATGATATTATTCACATTCAAAATTAATTAAATTACGATAAAAATTATAAAAATTTCTAAAATAAAATGGACAAGAGTTTCCCCAAAGTGCAATGGGGGGCCAGCATGTTTAGCAAATCATACTATCACAACACTAAATTATAGCTTATAAAGCACAATAAAACCATAAAATTTTAAGTTAGGTCTCAACCAATCTGCTGACCACATTTATCACAATTGCTATATCCAATCTCAAAATATTTTAGACATTTTTAACACAATACAAACACATCACAAAATAATTCGACATGACGAAATCACACAACAAGTAATACATCGTGCCAAGTCTTTGTGTGCAAATAGCAATCACTGCTTTCCGCGAAGGCCATTGTGTCCCACTCCTATTTGTCTCCTACATAGAAAGAAAAATGTCACTATGGATGTCACTAGTCTGAATGCAAATGAGAACGGACACTCATGTAAAAGAAAACAATCATATAACTTCATTTGAACACTCAAGGGGCAACTACTAAGGAGCTCGATGAATACATGACATCCTTAACTAATTGGTATTATGCCACTCTTGGTATTATCTTAAAGCTCCACCCTTGAAAAAATCAGTTTCATAAGCCTTCTCCGAACCTCTTTAATTCTCTTGGCCTAGAACACAAAGGCTGAGTACTATCACACAGTTGCCCAAAGGCTGAGTACTATCACACAGTTGCCCATTGTGACTTACCCATCTACTATATACCTCTCCGAGTGTGAGGAAGTTTAAGACATGGTGTTACCAAGATCCTTCATAAATGAAATGATACTCTCACTAATCTAGATCCCACGTGACTTATACGTGCGCCCACTTACGGTATGTGTAAGTCAGTTTTTCCATTTCTCAGTTTACAAGAAAATTTGACAAAAAATATATTTGTAAGGCTAAGAAGGGGATTTATGTAAATAGGCCCGAAGGCACCTTGTGGTAGATTTGAGTTTTTCGAAAATAGTTCAAGAGATCTCATCCTCGAGGGTTTGTAGTTTTGGAAGAATATTAAGTTTAAATGACCCGTATTAAGTGGGATCCGATAAACAACTACCTAACACGTCTTGTGATTTATAAATCAAAACAACGATAGCATAAAACAACAAATAAAGGGGTAAATCTTAACGGACCTGGTAGAAGCTCCAAAAGGGGTCTTGTGCCTGGATGGCGAGTTCTTACACCAAACCTACACAAACAATACTACACGTTAACATGCATGCCAACTATATGATGTGCATGAAATGAATATGATGAGTAAATATGGCCACAAGCACACAATGAAAAGGAACACGATAAGACATGGAAAATCACAGATTGGGGAGGGAGGTGTGGAGGTTGATGGGTTTGGTGGAATAGGGTAGTGGTAGTTTGGGTATTAGGGGTAACTAAGGGTAGACTAGGAATTTGAGGGAAAAAAAATATTTTTGAAAATCTCATGGGTATTTTAGTAATTTTATACTCAGGTAGGATAAGATTAATTAGGTGTAAAATGGGGTTCTAGTGCTTGTAAAAAGCTGTCTGATTATTGTCAACACGCCTCAAACAAGTCATGGATGCAAGTCAAAATAAAAATGGAAACTAAAACAATCCAACTTTCATCGAATAACATGTTCTAAAAATTTTTAACCCAACTAAAAATCCTAACCCACACGTCCTAATACTATCAACGACCTAAATCTAATTCTACGATCCACCAAGCAAAATAAAATATACAGAACATACTCTCATATATACTATTAACCCCATCTACTACATATCTGATGCTATCATCATATATTCGGATATGCATGAACCTCGTAGTACGTACACACGGACGGCTTCGGCCTCATGTACGTGTTCTGAAAGCTGAAGTGACCCGAACAGTCCAATTGACCTTAGTGACCAGCTAGCGTCTATAAAACCCTAACTCGGGCGGGTTTTACAATTATTTTTTCCTGAATTTTCCCTTCTATGTTTCTGTTTGGGAATTTTACAAATCAAATTTGGGATTGGTATTGATAGTATGCATCTAATGATCTTTTTTTGTCTCCTTCTCTAACAGGTGTGGGCACTGTAAAAGTCTTGCTCCTGAGGTACTTATTTATTTTTTGAAGGATCACCTACGTAGCGGGTTTGTTTTTTGTTCTTCTTTTCTTGCTTGATGTTCTTATCATTGCTTCTACATTTGCAGTACGAGAAAGCGGCTGCAGCTTTATCCAGCCAGGACCCTCCCATTATTCTCGCCAAGGTTGATGCCAATGATGAGAAAAACAAAGAACTTGCTTCTGAGTTTGAAATTAGGGGGTTTCCCACTCTTAAGATTCTTCGAAAAGGAGGGAAGTCTATTCAGGAGTACAAAGGCCCACGTGAATCAGATGGTATAGTCGAGTACTTGAAGAAACAATCAGGGCCTGAATCTGTTGAAATCAAATCATCCGACGATGCCAGTAGCATTATTGACAGCAAAAAGATATTCATCGTGAGTAGTACTACCTTACTGTTGCATTGGTGAAGTATTACTGCAAGTTTTGTTATTCCTTTATCTGTTTGGATTTTGTATGTGGGGGGACACTTAATCTTATGACGAAGTCTATATGTGTTAGTTGAGGTTTTTGTAGTATAGAATTCCTAATATTTTTTTTGGGGGCAGGCTGGGATCTTTCCTCAACTGTCTGGGGAGGAATTTGAAAACTTCACAGCTGTAGCTGACAAACTGCGATCTGACTATGATTTTGGGCACACGGTGGACGCTAAGAATCTCCCTCAAGGCGATAGCACTGTGAAGGGACCATTAATTAGACTGTTAAAGCCATTTGATGAAATGTTTGTTGATTTTCAGGTGCCTAAAAAATCCTCTTCCTACTTAACTGTTACTCATTGTTGCTAAGATAAAATTGTTAATCGTTTCTTCTTCTTTTTTAGGATTTCAATGTAGATTCCTTGGAGAAGTTTGTTGAAGAAGCGAGTATCCCAACTGTCACAATATTTAACAAAGATCCTGAGAATCATCCTTTTGTTACGAAATTTTTCGACAGCCCTAATGCAAAGGTATGACTTTGTAGTGATGCAAGTTGCATTTTGCATGTATTGCACAGTTGCTAATTGTTCTATTTTTTTTGGTTTTTCTTTATTTGGCATTTCCGAAGGTCATGTTATTTTTGAACTTTGGTGGCGAGAATTTTGAGACTTACAATTCTAAGTATCATGATTCTGCTTCGAAACTTAAAGGAAGTGGTTTCAGTTTTTTGATTGGTGACACTGAAGTGAGCCAGGGTGCTTTCCAGGTTATTTTCTTGCCCTACGGAGCCAACTTATATTATAGTTCCTTCTTTTTTTATTCTCTTGTGCGTTTATGTTGAAGAGTTTTTTAGAGAATGCTAACTTGTTGATATTTTTGAGAGCAGTACTTTGGTCTGAAAGAGGAGCAGGTTCCTCTAATTATTATTCTAAAGGGGGAGACTACCAAGTATCTTAAACCAAACTTGAAGCCTGAAGAAATTGCTCCCTGGTTGGAGGAATATCTGGTTCTCTCCCTGCTTCATGATTGCTTTGTGAAATAAAACTCAATTGTTTCCACGCTTGCTGTGATATTAGAAATGTTTTGCCGAGCATTATTTTATTTGTTTTCCTTTTTACAGGAAGACAAGCTGGAGGCATTTAGAAAATCAGAACCAATTCCGGAATTTAATAATGAACCTGTGAAAGTTGTTGTTGCTGATAGTTTTCAAGACTTTGTTTTTAAATCTGGAAAGAATGGTATGTGATCTTAGTTGAGAGCAAAGCGTGATGTGTTTTTATCATGAAATTGCTGTGCTTTGAAATAAATTTAATTCTAAAGTAAGTATTACTTGTTTTATTTTTGTAGTTCTTCTTGAGTTCTATGCTCCTTGGTGTGGACATTGCAAGAAACTGGCTCCAATTTTGGATGAAGTAGCAGTGTCATTAGAAGATGAAAAGGATGTGATAATTGCCAAGATAGTAAGCTTTTTTCACTGTGCAGTGGCCATTACTTCTCGCTTGTGTTTAATGGGAATGAAGTGAATATCTAGAACTTTGTGTGAATTAAATGTTCCCATCACTTGAAGGCTATGTTGACGAAGATGGTTACGTTTGTTATTGTGCCCATGATCTGCAGTTCTTGCCTCTTCATTTTATGAATAAGCTACAATGGAAGGAAAGTTTTCAGTGCTTTATAGAAGAGCATTATAAATTTAATGCCTTTTTTAATTTTATTATGAATGATTTCTGTTCTGATTACAGACATAGATTTAGTTTATCTTATTTGTCATTTTTTAGTTTTTGGAATCCACGTTACAACTGTGTAGTTGATTATAAAAGACCAGCTCCTTTTCAGAGACTATTTTTGTGGCAGCTCATGGTTGCAAATGTGTGTTTCAGTCATGCAAATCATTGAGTTAATTGACGAATGTTAACTACTTAGCTGGGAAAATGATTTCTCTGTAGTTGTGAAGGTAGACAATTAACCACCTGTTTGTTAAATCTTTTCAGGCTATTGTGCAATTTACATGTTGGTCTACTTGTTATTTTCAATGTTAACTAATTTATGCTTGATCGTTTAACTTAATTGACCAATTATGTTTTTATGTTATTTAGGTGAACATTTGATATTTACTGATTTTATTATGATTTTCTAGGATGCTACTGCCAATGATTATCCTTCTGAAACCTTTGACGTCAAAGGTTATCCAATGTTGTATTTTGTGTCTGCAACTGGTAAAGTGGAGCGGTATGAAGGGGATAGGTCCAAAGACGATATCATAAGTTTCATTCTTAAGAGCAAGGAGGGGGCTAGTCCGGATGATCTAACAGCAGAATCAGTTAAAGATGAGCTCTAAATTTATGGTAATTTCTAAAACTAATTCCTCATTCTAGAATTTGCAATATGACAGTTTTCTCCGAGGTGAAAGATGGTCGATGGGATCCCTTTTTGCTCTGAATAGAACTGATAATATTTGCTAAGCACCATATGACTACGGAGAAATTATATCCTGCTTGATTTTCTGACAAATTTATGAATTGTTTTTTTAACCTTACTTCCTCTTTCCCCAATTACCAGATTTGAATAAAAAGGGAACATGTGATTGTGCCCACCCGAGTTTTGGAAGCCGGCAACGGGGCACCAAAGACTGGAAATTTTCCCAAAGTTGAGATCAATAAGACGTCGTCAAATTTCATATTTTTTTAAAAAAAGAGAATTTAACTTATAGTAGGTAGTTTTATTGAATGTTACATTTTGGATATTTAATGATAAAGGACGTAATAACCGAGCACCCATTTCCCCGTCTTTTCCTTTAGGCAGGTACGTAGGCGGTAAATTTATGAGTGGTTGATCTTTTCTGTTTTCTGCTTCATTTGTTGCTTGTGCTTATTTCCGACCGTCGGAGCCATGCTGACGTTTAGGATTAGGTAACTTTAAACGTATGGTAATAAAAATTTATTTTTGTTATGTAGAAATGAAACGTTTTCATTCGTCATTTATATCATGTTTCCTTTGTTCCACGCTTATAATTACATCTGTATTGTCAAATATTTAAAGATTAATGCTTTTTTTCAAAGGACTACTTTTTTCAAAGGGGTAAGGGCTTGTACGTATATGTATTAAAATAAAAACTAAAATTAGATGAGTAAAATTTAAATTTGGATGAATAACTTGTATATAATTGAATACATTGGACTTTGAGTCACTTAATTGTAATTAAAAATAAATAATAATTAATTGATGTATATTTATTGTATTAAATATTATAAATTTTAAATTTAATTTAAGTATATTTATTGTCTTCGATAAGTTTAAGACGGATCGAGTCCTTGGATGTCAGACTTTTTGGTTGTTATTCTCAATTGCCCGGTCTTTCTTGTCCTTCCGATTTTAACGGACTCTCCAAACACAAACAAAGAAAGCTTGCAATTTTATTCTTTTTGCAATTGAAAACTATGGTGTTCTTTTGTTAATGTTAATAATTATTGATTTATTCTATCCCCTGATGTTTCAAAATTCTCAGTCTAATGAAAGACAGAAATAGGATGTTAAAAATATTTATTAAACATAAAAAGTAGCAAGAGCAAATTTTAAAAATATAAAACGGAAGCACTCAACGGTCAACATACATAAACATACTGCATGTCATACATTATCAAACATATATATAATCATACATTATCATGTCTTCAAAATTTGGTCGACGGTAACATGTCTCAAAAACCAAAATTTGGTCAACAGTAACATGTCTCAGGTCGACGATAACATGTAACATGTCTCTAAAACCGAAATCATCTGGTCGACGATAACATGTTTCCAAAACCAAAATCATATGGTCGACGGTAACATGTCTCCAAAATCATATGGTCAAAAACTAAAATCAGGTCGACGATAACATGTCTCCAAAACCGAAATCATCTGGTCGTCGATAACATGTCTCCAAAACCAAAATCATATGGTCGACGATAACATGTCTCCAAAATCATATGGTCGACGGTGACTGACATGTCTCTAAAATCATATGGTCAACGGTAACATATCTCCAAAATCTGATCAATGGTAAGATGCCCCATTCTCATAGGATCATACACAAAAGCAAGCATATGCATGGTAAAAATCATCCTTGAAAATATACTTGCTCCCTCTACTCTCACTTTCGCTGCTGAGCTTGAGCTACAGGGCTAATGAGTTCCCGGCCGAATGGAGAGGTTAGTTTCTTCCTCGAGAGTGTGTCGAGAGCTAAAGTCATAAACATAATAAACACATAAAAAGGATCATACCTCATCAATTCAAAATGGAATCGGGTTCACTCTAATACCACCCTGATATCTCAAAATTCTCACTCTAATACCACCCTGATATCTCAAAATTCTCAATCTAATGAAAGACAGAAATGAGATGTTAAAAAAATTCATTAAACATAGAAACGTAGCATAAACAAAATTTGAAAACATAGGCCGGAACCACTCAACGACCAACATACATACATACATGAGCATACATACCAACATATATAAATATATTGCATGTCATACATAATCATATACATGTCATACATAATTAACATACATAATCAATCACATGCCATTTTTACATGAAAATCATACATACGGTAACATCTTTAAACATATACGTATATCAGAATCTGATCGACGGTAACATGCCTCATCATATCATAAATATCTATATGTACCGAAATCTGGTCGACAGTAACATGTCGCATTACACCCCAAATCCAGTTTACGCTTGTGAACCGAACCGGCATGTTACAAACCCCAGTTAGGTCGGCTAACCCGAACCCAACTCGTGCAAATCTAATCTCGACGTCTTCAGATGAAGATACAACTCGTCATGTATGGATAAATGCACAGAATCCTACCGTGATACTACATAGATGACATGCAAACTAATTTTCACACCAACAATAATTGCGGTAAATCAATAAAAAAAATTTAAAAATAAAACCAACAAAATCTCCCCTAAAAGTGCAATTAGGGGTTACCCTGTCAAATCAATATATGCAAATATATATCTATATATCAAGCAACTTTATTTACACAATCTAATCTGCTATAAACTCATTTTGAAGCTTGGGTCTCAACCCACCTATGCAATTTATTCACATTTCACATCATATTATTAAATCTAGCATTTGATCACATCATATCACCATGTCGTAGCATCTAATCAAATCATTCTAAATATAACATCATAAACAAAATATTAACCACTCTATTGGCTAATACGTGTATACAAACGACATCATTGCCCATCCGTCCAAAATAAAACATCCAGCTCATAGTATCAGTTACGTATAGTAAAAAAACACGTCAGTAACAAGCGTTACTGGTCCAAAATATAACTATAACAAATTGAAAGCAAACTCTCGTATGAAAGAAAACACTCGTATACTTCTCGTGAATTCTCCGAAGGGCATTTACTGAGGAATCACTAGGCTACAGACCTGGTAGCATCTCAAATTGTCTGCTTTGCTGATGCCTCTTTCGGCATTTTTCTCATTTCATTTTTCTCTGGTCCATCGGGACTACATGTATATCTTAAGTCCTTTCCTTACCTCCATAATTCTCCTGGCCTTAAGCACGAAGGCTGAATACTCTCAGGCAGTACCCTTTGAACCACAAGTCCAGGCATGCGCTTTATTAAACAGTACCCGTAAACCTCCACGTTCTCCGAGTGTGAGGAATTCAAACGCAGAGTTGTCAGGATCCTTTAGGAATGGAACACTCCGCTCACTAATCCAAAGCCTGCTTTGACTATGCAAGCCAGTTTTCTCATCTTTTGTCTCACTGAAAATTCGATAAAATTATATATATAAACCCGGGAAGGGATTTATATAATAGGCCCGAAGGCAACTTGTGGTGGATCTTGTTTTCAAAATCATGCTTGAGGGATCTTATCCTCCAGGGTTTATTAATCCGAAAAATTGTTCAACAAAATGACCTGAGTTAAGTGAGATCCGATACAACGTTACTTAACCCGTCCTGTAGGCCATAAAATAAACATACAATAGATTAAAGCATAAAAATAGAGACGAGTCCTAATCAGATCTGGTAGAAGCTCCAAACATGTACTCGTGCCTAGGCGACGGGCTCCTAACCGTACCTACACATCAAATCTAGAAGCTAATGCCTGTTAACTGAATGATGCATCAAACTCATCATAATCATTACACACCACACAATCATCACTCATCCTATTCATAGCAATTTTATTGTGTTTTTCTAAACTTCGTCGTGGTCAATTAACATGCTCAGATTCAATTTACCTCATTAGATCACTTACCATTCATTCACTATTAATTACATGATGAAATCATCACTTCATTCATAGTCAGAGGTTTATCATGATAATTAATTATGACAATTAATCAATCCTATCATGTTATGCTAACAATCATCAATTTAAATAATTAACTCGAAAATAATTATACTTCTCGTCATCAACAATCAGGGATAGCTGGGGTTTTGTTGCACGTCTCAAAGCTCAAATTCAGTAGATCTTCCACAGAGCTCATCCAGCCGAACCCGATCTAATTTTTGACGCTGACAAGCGCCAAATTCGAGCTCTAAGACGTAGCCATTATCGATTGTCAACGACAAGAGGTTTAATTACCTCAAATTAATTAATTAAAATTGATAATTGTTCGCACAACAAGCTAGGATTGATTAATTACAGTGATAAATGTCTAACTTTGAATGAAGTAATGATTTGCCAGATTTAATTGATAATGAATGAATGCTAATGATCTAAATAAATAAATTAAATTTGAGCATGCTAATTGATTGTAACATAACTTAGAAAAAATGTAATAAAATCAATGTTACTAGAGTGAACTAGGGATATTCTATTGATGATTATTTAATGGATGATGATTGCGTTGTGAGTGTGATGTCATGATGAGTTTGATGCATCATTCAGTTAGCGGGCATTAACTTTTAGATTTAATATGTAGGAACGAAGTAGGAGCTTACCACTTAGGCACGAAAACACGCTTGGAGCTTCTGTCAGGTCCGTTAGAACTTGCTTCTTGTTTTATCTTTATACTCCATTGTGTTTTGTTGTACAGGTAAGCGGACGTATCAATTGGCAAATTTATTGCATCTCACTCTACGCAGGTTATTTAGTTGCACGTTATTTCTGGATTAATAATCCTCAAAGATGAGAACCCTCGAGTTTATTTTCAAAACTCAGATCCAACTCACGTTGCCTTCAGCCCTATTAAAGAGGACGGGAAAACTCTTGAGCAAATATCGTAACAATCAAAGCAGGCTCTAAATTAGTGAGCAAACTATTCCATTCCTGAGGAATCCTGACAAGTCCACCTTTGAGTTCCTCACAAGGGGACAACGTGGAGGTTTACGAGTACTGTTTAGTACAACGTATGTCCAGACTTATAGTTGAAAGGGTATTAAAGGCAACTGTTTGAGAATACTCAGCTTACGTGCTTAAGGCTAGGAAATTTATGGAGGAAATAAGGTGGCTTAGAATATACATGAAATTTCGATGGCCCAGAGAAAAATGAATTGAGAAAATGTTGAAAAGGCATCAACAAAGCAGACAATTCGAGATGCTTTCAGGTCTACAGCCCAGTGGCTCCTCAGTAGGTGTCTTTCAGAGAGTTCATGAAAAACATACACATGTTTTTCTTCATATGAAAGTTTGCTCTCATAGCCAATTTATTTTAGTTATATTTTAGACTAGTAATACTTGTTACTAACATGCTTTTATACTATATGTAGGTGATAATCACGAGTTAGATATACTAGCCTGGACAAAGGAGCACTAATATCACTTGCACACACGTCAGTTGATAGAGTGGTTAATATTTTATTTATGATGTTATTATATTGAGAATAATGTGATTAAATGCTAAGATATGGTGATATGATATGATTAAATGCTAACATGATGATATGATGTGAAACGTAAATAGATTGAACATGTAAGTTGAGACCCAAGCTTAAGAATAAGTATACAATAGATTAGAATTCTATGTGAATGCAAATATTTGATATATGCATATATATTTATATATTTTATTTTGATAAGGTGGCTTATAATTACCCTTTTAGAAGAGACTATCCGTTTTATTTTTAAAATTTTTATTAACTTATCGTAATTATTATTAGTGTATAAATTAATTTGCATGTTAGCCATGTAGTATCATGTAAAGGTCTTGTACATTCATTCATGCATAACAAATTGTATCTTTATCTTAAGATGCCGATATTAAATTTGCACACATTGGATTTGGATTAACCGACCTAACCGAAACCTGCACCACGCCAATTTCGTTCGCGACCATAAATCAAATTGGGGGTGTTCTAGTTATTTGAAATCCCACTAGCAAAGACTTTAACTCGTATGCTTTGCTAATGAAAGAAGAGAACCTTGGGTAGAGCATGTACATGTTTTTTTCTAAAAATGGATTTTCATGGATGATTGGTTTACAGAGCATGCATAAGTTGGCATTTTGAGGGAAATACCCATCGGTGTGATTTTTCCTTCCACACTTGATGGCAGTGACTTCGAAGGTAAAGGTTGGCTTGTTGCAACTTGTTGCCTACTCTCTCCCACGGTGTCAACTTCCATCGCTCCTGCATCAATCTTTATTAATCTTTATGCTCGACCAATTAACTAAGAATATTGACAAGTTATCCAAGATATGGTGAAAATGGCATAAAGATAAAAAGGTAAGAGAACTGAAAGGGATACAGCAGAGAGGCGAGCTAGAATGGCACCCGGAATGGGGTAGGGGGAGGAGCTTCGACGAGCACATATCAACTGTTTTTGGTAAAGGTAAATCTCAACCGTTAGTTGAATCTGACGGCGTCCATAAAAATTGTGGATTTCTGGTGAATCCGCTAAACTATTTTTTCCCATTTACTAACATCACAAAATAATTTAATTCAAGAATTATTTGTTAGTGTAAAATTTAAATAAAATCTTAACTTCCATTTTATGAGTTATTGGATATTATGTAACTTGACTAGTTATGACGGTGGTGTGAAAAGAAGGTTTAAAGGGAATGTGTTAGGTGAAGCTAGTAAGCCCATTAGGGCATGAACTAAGTGAATATATAAAATATGCCTACCTTGGTCTAAAAAGGTTAAATGAGATTAATTGTAATGGTTTTTTTTCATTAGTCAATCAATGCAATCAAATTAATAATATGGTGTAAGGTTAATAATACGGTATAAGGTTTCACAGCCAGTAAGACCCAATCCGACAGCATTTCATCACCTGTTAAATTTCTTTCATTATTTACGCACATCTTAATGCAGATTAAATCTCAAATCAAATAAAGGTATTTCATCACCTGTTAGATATCTTTTATTATTTATGCACATCTTAATGCCGATTGAATCTCAAATCAAATAAAGGTTGTAAAACCTTCCAGATGAATATAATTCATGTAACAGGTCTACTTATTTCGCGTAACAAAATTAAAATTGGTAAAATATAAATATAGCAACTGTTTTTCAGCGTTTTGTGTGGGCAAGCCCTTGCCAAACTTTTAGTCTGTGTTATCCTTTTTTTAGTGTAGTAATAATCTCGTATTTTGTTTTAACTTGTAACAATATACAATATATATCGGAAATGTTATTAGCTTTTCCATTTTCATCATTAAATATTAACAATGCACTTCTAATAATCACAAAGCTTATAATGTTAACCACGATGCTAGAAATTATTGCACTATTTGATGTTTGAACTTCCTGTATGACTCTCAATTTTATGATATAATGTTATATTATAATAAAAAAACCATAATGTAACACTTGTATGCTGCGTGTTCTCTCAGAAGACTCTTCCTTTTTTTATAGAAAGCAATTTAATTGTTTCACTTTTTGTAAGACAATCACTAATATGCACCCACCCCCACCCCCACGGGCTGTAAATAGTGCGGTTCCGGTACAATTAAATATATTTACCGTTATTATTAACCATTTTCTCAACTATTTACCATTACCGCACTATTTAAAGTTTTTCTTACCGCCCGTCGTTACCAACTTTTGACCGTTTTAACTAGCCATAAACGATTAACAATTGGCAAAATTTAATTTAAACTCATAACTCTTTGGCAACATAAAACTCATGGTATCACTAAAAATTAGGTACCACTTGTACTATATATTTACATTAAATCAACCTTTGAAAAATAAAATAATGTAAAATTTTAAGTAAACATATTAATAATAATATTTTTTATTTATACATATCAATAACAATAAACATTTAATACACCAAATAAAGAACCATATTCAATAAAGCATTAAATCGATAAAATGGTAGCAATAAAGGCATCTACTATTACTGTTTCAAAATAAAATCAGTGATGTTAAATTTATCACTTTTTTACCATTTTTAATATGTGCTCGAATGCAGTTGGTTTATTCACTTGTGAAAACAGGTTCCTATCTCGAGTAAATACAATTAGTTGCCACGAAACAAGATTACTTTTTGTTTGTTGAGACTTGAGAGTATAATGGTTTAGTACATCAAAAAAGTTTGGTGTGAATTAAAGGAATACTGACGACTTGCATCAGCAGTATACAATTACTTGGTCTTGCTTCTTTCTAATTGAAAGATAGGACATTGATTAATCATCGCAGTATTTTTAATTCAGCACATGATCAATTGAATCAATGCACGCAGGAGTAACACAATCAAACTCCAAAAATCTCTTGCCGTACTATAATATATAAAAAATGACTTACGAAGAAACATAAAGTTGAATAAAATGAATACACTGCAATCAACATGTGAAGTATAGTCGTTATTCAGGACCTAACATCAGTAGTAAAAAAACAAAAGTGTACATAATATAAAGTTAATATTATAATGTGTATTCGGGTTCCCTTATACATGTTATATATCAGAATGAGAGATTTTTGGGGCCACTCAAGAGGTCACACCATATGGGGCCACTTAACAAGATGGAAAGAAGACCCTCTAAATAAGTACCACAAGCTTTGAATCCATAAGGAGGTAGAGGCATAATTAATAACATATATTGAAAACATTGCAAGTTTATGATCAAGATGAAAGTAAAATATTAGCTAAAATAAAGTATGTGGGAGCCCTGTTTAGAGGATTCTCTTTCCATCTAAATGGGTCCATAAGTTGAAACCACTTAAAAGACCCCTAGTATCGACAAACCTAGATATAACATACATGGGGATCCCAAATACTCACCATCCTCATATACAAACAGCCAAATACATCCGTATTGTCCCAAGGCTTCCTGTAAACTGGATACGATAAAATTAAATCTAAAATCATTCTCCTAATTATGACCAAGCCCATGACATAGCAAGTCAAGGCTGGACAACACCTAGCTATGGCAGGCAGAGTTCAAGCTTTTACACTCCCATGGATTAAAACTTCCCTGACTTACTATCAGGTCTATAAGATCCTTGAAAGAGGGTGCAATGTGACAATACATTGTGACAAAGTAACACTACAAGTACTTCAAGAAAACCATTATGACAATACATTCAGCTAATGGCAGCCTAGGGCACAAAGACTCCTGCATGTGTGAGAGTTTTTACCAACAAAAAGGTCTTTTGTAGCAACCTTACCATGAATTTGGCAAGAGGCTGGTTCCATAAACCTATGACCTTTATGTCACTTAGTGGCAACTCTTACCAGTTGCACCACGGCTCCTCTTCACAACAGATTTTGCTAATGAAAATCATAAATTAATGGGAGCAATGAAAGCGTGCAAGAACTGTTTAAACAAAGAGCACGTGCTATTATGGCCAAAATCAATGTTAATAAGTTTTTCTTGATATTGACAATGATAACATATGCCATTTCTTTCATATCCCATTAACCAAAAGTTTTCAAGCCTTGGGCATAAACCTGTCACGTAGGTTTTTTACAGTCTGTAAAACATTATTTGACTTCTAGATGGGAAGTTGCTGTTTTGCCATTTGAAAGATTAGCAATCACCCAAAGCCCCCCAAAATTAGAGTTTGGGTTGGTTTTTGCCATTTGAAAGATTAGCAATCTTTTGGAGCCCCAAAATTAAAGTTTACTTTGGGCACCAACCTCTTGCACACTGAAAAGCTTGCTCTCAACTATCTATCACTTATGCAAGTTCTTATTGACACAGTAAGTTAACTCAGGAAGCTATAACTAAGTGTTCTGACCATATTGGAATGTCATTTGCTATGTTGGATTCCCTCATCGGTTTCGATTCGAACAAAAATAATAATAATGAACACAGCATACTTGCAGAATGTAGAGAAATATTGAATTCATCACAATAATCAAAAATCCTAAAGAGACACTTTAACTAGCAAATTCTCGGCATAGTTATCGTTTGAAAAAATATAACATCACTATAGAATTTTCCAGTATTAAAATTTGCCCAAGTACCCGTACTTAAAACAACGAAAATGTTGTATATATAGTGTTATAATTCCAGTATTAGAATTTGCCCCAAGTACCAGCACTTAAACAATGAAAATGTTGTATGTATAGTGTTCTAGCTCCCTCATCCTGCATCTTTTTTTCCTTCATATTTTCTACAGAGTTTCTACTTCGAAATTTAGCGTTTATAACATCCTTCAGTCAACCTAGTAAGAGTAACAGCCCGGCTCTCTAGGGTACCGGAAAAACAAACTCTCCACTTTCCAAGGGAGAAAGATGTGGAAAGGAGTGTGAGGAGGTAGGTTGAGGCACTCACCGTCGCTGGTCGGTGCTTCGCCGACCCACCATGCTTTCTCTTCAACCACCGACTTGGCTTGGCTGCTTCCAAGGTTGATCGATTCGGTTCTTCTTCTCCTCCTTTTTATGCGGGTTGAGGGCTGGTAGGGAGATGAGATGCGGGAGGGTTTAGGTTTTGTGGAGGCGAGGATAGGGCCGACGAGGGAAGATGGATGGGCTGGGCTAGATTAGAAGGATAGTTATTTTATTATTAATGGTGGAAAATGTTTTTTTATTATTATGAATATTTCTAAAATTTGGTTGTTATGTATTTTATTTATAAAATAGCTGGAAAATATATTTTATTAGTATGAATATTTCTTTTAATTTGCTTTCATGGTTTTTTATCATTTAATAAAATGATATTCTTTACTTACTATATACTTTGTGGGAGGGGGATTATTCAACCTCTTAATATCTCTTTAGTTCTAGAAAGTCAATTTATTTTTAAGATTTTTTCGCCTTTAGAAAAATGAATATAAAGTAATATCAATTCACTACTTAAATCCTTATAAAGTAATCAGCGTATTACTTAACCCTCATAACTTTTGGAAAAATAAGACATGATCCCTCTCAAAACTAATACTATCTCGTTTTAATGATAATGTAATAAACTTATAAAATAAATTATAGTTAAATAAAATAAATTATTATTTTATTTAAATTTCCATCAAAATTATTTTTTAAACTGATCATACATGAGATGAAATAATTTTTTCCTATTCTTTTCACACGTAGGTCAAAATTATTTTTATTTAATTATTATGTATTTTATTTATATTTATATTTATTTTAAATTAAATATAATATCAATTACTTTTAGTTTTTTTATGTAACATTCTATTTAAACCATTGACCGTTTCCAAGCCAAATATATAATGGTATTAGTTTTGATGAGCTTAAATAATGTTTTTTTTTAAATTAAAGGGGTTAAGTGATGAGTTGACTCCAAGGGACCCCAATGATATTTTCTCATTTATAAATAACAAAGACTACTCGGGGGCCAAATGATATTTGCTCATTTATATATAACAAAGATGACAGGATAAAGATTTATCTTACCAAAATATATAAATGCAAAATACCTACGCTTACTTATTGATTAGAATTTTCATATTAACTAAATAAAACCCAGGAGACACCGTCCTATTTGCATGTTTAAAAATAACAAAGGCCATTCCCGTTGTTTATTTAGCTTCGAGATTGATAATTAATTACCGCTGTGTCCGTCGAGTCTCCTTCTACTTAGGCATCCAAAAATGATCTGGGCCTCCCCTATGGAAAACTGGCCCATTTTGTCAATTTTTTTTTGTCTTAATAATAAAATAAAAATAAAAATAAAATAAAAAACGCGACCGCTAGTTAATTTACGACAATTAAGAAATGTTAAAAGTCACACACAAGGCGATAAAAAGGGGGAGATCGACATAGGGTCCGCAGTGGCCAGGTGAGATCCAATTGTCAGGCCCCAGTCGAAGTCTCTCTACACGTAAAGTTGTACGTACCTTGAAGATCACCCAAGGGCAAGCAAGACAAGCTACTGGGGGATAAAAATGGCAAAGACAAGCTGTAGGAAAGGGACAAACTACTGCCTCTGTTTCATTCTCCAAATGCAAACAAATGAAGAGGGGTGAAAATGGTTTACAGTAATACCAAATTGGCTACGAGGAAAGAGGACAAGAAAGAAGGGTGTGGGACTGTATATGCACGGACCTCACCTCTTTGAAAGACGTGTTGTTTTACATGCAATGGACCTCTTGGAGAAGACGACGACACCCTACCATATTGGTTCCATTCCCAGGAATGAAAGCAACGCTCAAACATGAACGACAACCGTTGCCTCCCGCTAGCCCAAGCTCATACAAACACAGGCGACCCTACATGGCCTCTCTCTTTGTAGGCTTGTGCCCAGAAAATATTTAGCTGAGTTTTGCAAACAAACACAACAACAAACCGTTCATGTCCCTCCCCCGAGCCAAAGCAGAAGAAGATCCAATTCTCCACACGTGGAGTGCAAGATCCTCCCTACCACAAGGGCCTGAACTTGTGTTAATGCTTTGTCCATTTACTTACACACACACACATATATATATATACACATACATATGTATCATAATAAAAGATGGCCCTTGTATGTATGTGAATTTGTGATCTAAGCAAAGCTCTTGTGCTTTTAACAGTGGGCGGGCGCCTTTCGGTCCCGTCTTTGGATAGCATAATCTCCCAAATGCCCACATAAAACATGCTGCTGATCAAAGGTGGTGTTTTAATATCTCGAAAACAAAACCTGCTGCATACCTTTTATTATTATTATTATTCTCAAGTCTTCCAAAGCTAGCTAGCACAAGGAGTCGATGGATTATATGCAATATATATGTACAACAACATGATCGGATTATACCCTAATTAGATCGACAACAAATAACTACTAGGAATCCACGTAAGACACTAATGAATCAAGTAATATATTATATGTAGCTAGCAACCTGCCTCTCTCCTCCTAGTTTTGTGCATGGAAGATGGAAAGGGAGGCTGGCGACGAAAGACATGTAGTATGCACGATGAACAATACGATGGGCACATCTAGTTGGGTGAGCTGGTTGGCGACATAAGCCAATCGGTGAAGCTTTGGAGGGTGTTCATGTCTGCCCGGTAGTGTTTCTGGGTGAACTCCAGCAGTTGTGACCATGTGAAATCCGGGTACTCCTGTGGACCATCCCTGACAAGGAGATCCTGTGGGGGCTTCACTATTTTGTCTTCTTCTGGGGCAAAGGAAGAAGGCCAAGGATATCCTCTCCCTTTGACTGTTCCCACCACTGCCCTGTGCAAGCAGCTCTTGTATCTCCCATTTGACAATGCCTACGATGATCAGAACTACCAATCCAATGAACACATGAAGTGGGTGGAAGTACTTATTACTTACAATGACTAATGTACATGTGTGTGTGTGCTGTGTGCATATATATACGTATATACTGTATGAATGATGAAATGATGAGTGACATTTAGGCGCTCAAGCTCTACCATGAAAGTGTCGCCTATGTTGATGTACCATCGCGTCTGGAATGGGGCGAACAGAGTACCATCTATTGTTGGTCAGCACTTCAAGCCCGTGCACTTGGTCCTGGTGGAGGATGGTTAGGAGGTGGGATCGCAGTGCGGCCCGGTGCCGAAGGTCAGCCCCGGCTCCTGGCATGGCGGGTAGAAGTTGCATCTCATGATGGAGCTGCTCTCTTGGAAGAACCTCCTGTAGTGCAACCGGTCCTCCACTCCCAGGCTAATCGCCAGCAGCTCCATCACCTCCATTGACAGCTCTGTCATTGCTTTGCAGTACCTCTGGTAAATCAATCTGCATTCAAATTGACACGAAACCATTCGGCGTTATCATCCTAGTTAACGATTTATAATATATTTTGTATTTAAATGTGAGTGACGTAACCTATAACTATAACCAATATTAATGTATCTAGTTATCCAATCTATCTATCTATCTATCAATCTATTTATTTATTTTATTTACCCTGCTTGTTCGTAGTCAGGACCAAGGGAGGACGTGAAGTAATCAACAACAGACGAGTTAGAGGCGGCATCGTCTCGGTAGCCAAAGGAGAAGGTCTCCTTCCATGGCAATTTGGAGGAGAAGCGGTCGGCATGGCCACCAGCGTAGCCCCACATGCTTCCGGGCCTCCTATGGGCGCGAAGCTTGTGTGGCAGCGGTAGCTTGAAGAAGTCCTCAATGAAGTCCCGAGCCGAGGTGATGAGCTCGAGCTCACCCCATGGTTGGTCACCTGGAAGAAGCCATGGGCAAGGCAGGCCGACCTCACCGCCTGTGCCGCCCTAGCCGTCGCGTCCGGGTATCCGTGCCGGAAGCCGAGAAGGTCGACCACCGGCTCGTTGAGCTCCGCGACGGCGTAGTCGGCTCGGTCGGCCATTGGCCAGACGTACTGGGGGGTATGGAGGGCTTGTGGTGGAAGCAGGGGTAGTCCAGCCTAATAGGGGAAGGGGAGAGGATGTTGGTGCTTGAGCGTTCCATTAGGGAGGGGGAAGGTGTGTGTTTAAATGGTTTGGGCGAGGGGTAAGTAATGGAGAGGTGTAGATGGTAGATATAGGGGAGCCAAGAGCGAGAGTTTTGTGAGAGAGTCGGAGGGGGTAAGGAGAAGAAGTTTGTATTAGAAAAAAACACTGGATGGCAACAAGACAAATCACCGCGTAGGGAAATGGAATGCATATAGAGGGCGAAGGTCATGTGTGGCACTGATCTGGGTGAGAGATAAGCTCGGGTTTTGGGCCCCCACATGTTCCAAATCCTTCGCTTGTCCACCGATGTTCCCAAGCCACTCTTGTTGCACAATAGTTTACTGACAGCCATCATTGAATTACGTTTCTTTTCCAAATAAATCCCGTCTTAAATAATGTATCCATTGATTGCTTATGATCATAATTTTTATACTCATAATAAATCGCGAATATGGAATGGATACGTAGTTATTAATACGGATTGGTAGCAAATATAGAAGATAAAAACATGACTAACATGTAATGCTCTTGCTGTCGAAGAAATTAAGAGCTGTAAACATTTAATTTTTTCAGTAGATGAACGAAAACACACAAGCTGCTCAGTTAGAAAGAGGCCATGTGGGGAAGCTAGTGGGAGTAGAGGCCAAAAGGGCCGTCACATTGGGGAGGTCGACTGAGGATCGCAGCAAAAAACAGAACAGATGAGGAGACGTCCCCCTTTAACCCCTGCAGTCATTCCCCCCCCCCCCCGCCATGAGCATCCAAATTCACCAATTTCCACCCTGCAAAACGCCCCCGTCTTCCCATTCCCCCCTATACTAGCAGTAGTCCCCTGTCCTCCATTGTTTCTTCTTGCGGGTTTCCAAGGAGCCATCCTGCATCAAAGTTTATTTTCTTAAAAAATCTGAAACAAGCTTATATTATTATTATTAGCTATCGACACAACCACTCATGTAACCTATCTAGAGTTGGCTGCTACGCTCCTGCTTCATGTAATATCCAACTTCGACTATCAACGCGTGTGGACAAACACTTCACAAACTCCCACTTATCAGACAAGTACTGTTCCATTTTTTTCTCCTGTTACATCGTGGCCTTCGGTTCCCTCATGTATATGGCTACTTCAATTTCTTCCTCGCTAAGTCCATACCCCTTTGCCTTTGGGTGATGCGAGGGGTGGGTGACGACGGAGCCATGGAGGGAGGTAATGAGCTGATTAAGATGAGACCGTGAGGTTGTCATGTCACGATAAGAGAACACGAACGCTTCCCCATGAATACATTCCTTCTGAGCAACAAGACAAAATCCCCCTTGCGTTTTGACAAATGTTTGGGAATCGCCCCGGCGGATGTCTGCTACATATGTTTTGGTTTTGGCATCCCCAAAATAACAGATAATCGATACGATAGGGCAATGTCTACCTCCATTACCATGTGACCTTGTGGCGATCTCGATCATAGCGTGAGCCCCCTCTACCCTTCTAGACGTGAAACCTTATCTCCTTTTGTTAATTTTGCATGGGCTTTCCGTTGTGTTTGGGATAGAACTCTTTGTTTAAATGTGTTATAAGACGTTGTTAAACGATCCACCACCCATTTATCTGCTTTTAATCAAACCCCCCACCAGTGTGGACGTGTATATATTATAATTGACCTGTGCATAGATTCAAGCTTGTGTACGTAATTGCATTTCCATCACGATCGAGTGATTAAGTAATATTTTTAAATTCATCGTAACCGACAAACTCATCTCACATATATTATATATAATTACATGCACATACAAATTGCACCAAACACATGAATGGGTGCTTAAACACACTATCGAGTGTGACTGAAAATTAGCAGCGTAACGTACAAACGTGACTAGTAAGTAAAACGATGCCCAGATTTAACCAAAGTACTCAAACATGTTACGTGCTCAGTAAACCGAGTTAATTTCAAGGAACGAAAAAGGAAGCAACTAAAATGTATTTGAAAACGACTCGCAATTAATCCGACCAACTACAGGACAGTGAAGGGCTATGGGACCCAAGTTTTTCATGTTGGGGGTCATCTGTTCTAGATGCTTTCTTTTGGTGAATCACAATATCTACCATGTTCTACACAAACCGGAAAAGGGCGTTGTTGTCTGTCAACATATTATGAGGGTAATAACGAGACAAATGAAGCATCTTATCCAGTATACCGTGTCTGTGTTCGAATCGGCTAAAACAGCAGATGTAATTAATTTAATCAAGCATTATTTGGAAGGGTGATTAGTTTATATAATAATAGAAACGACAAGGGTTGGCTGACATAAGGTGTGGGTATGGTAGGTGGAGGAGGAGGCCCACAATCTTTTGTGGCCACCTCTGTTCGTCCATGGCGGCTGATTTTCTGGTCTTGAATCTAGGGGTGCCATGGGCGGGTTGTGCCATAGTCAAAGTAAAGCAAGCAAGAGAAATCTGGTCCCCCAAGTGAAACTGGAGGGCCAGAGCTTGCCTAAAATCATCCAAGAAGTGGAAATCCGCTGCTATGTGATCTTCTCCACCCTCTTCCAGTTTGGATGTGGTAAAGAGCTACGTCCAAAACACACAAGAGACAGACAGGTTCACGTGGAAGGATGGTGTCTCTAGCCAATATAGATATTATTCCTTGGTAGGACACTTCCAAAGTGAAACTCCCTTCCTTCTGGTTTGGGGCGCCTCTCTCGCCTCCTCTTTTAATTTGACTACTATCGTCATACACGACAACCCATGGATACCTTCGCCCCACTCCCTCCCATCTTTCCATATCCAAGGGCTACATGAACTCTTTCCTTGCGGGTCCTCATCCTCCCCAACAGTGCACACATGAACCAGATCAAGCCCAATACATCCCTCATTGTGTGTGTGCATATATGTGTATATATATATATATGGATGAATGTATATTTGTACGTACTTTTTGTATTCGACAAGATCGAGTATCAGAGGATGGTAACTGTCCAGACTTCATCGCCCAGAAGTGTAAGTACTTCTCCATTCCACACGCGCACTAGCTAGCAATGAGGTCCACTACTGATTAAGTATTAACGACCCGTGGTAGCGGCTAGAAAGATCTGTGGAGTAGTATAATGGATCCAATATCTGCTAATTGATGTATGCATATGTATATATTGACCTCGAAAAGCAGCAGGAGCCCTTTAGCTCAATTATTTGCCTGTCTAGGAGAGTTATGTTCATTTTTTGTTTCCTAGTAATTAATGCATAGTTGCTATATGTATATTGTTTTTAGCTCTGTTATAAGCCTACATGGATGTCTTGATCACTATGTTTATTGTCAAATGTTGTTATAAGAAGTATGCCCAAAAATCTAGCCTTCTGGTAAGAGTACTGATCTTACATTATATATATATATATATATATATATATATATATATATATATATAGTTCTCTGCTCAATTAGAATAAAAATTAAGAACTATTTGATAAGGCTCAAGCTTCAAATTAATTACCTAGCTATGATCTTCAGTTAATTAATCTCTCTTTTAATCTGTCTTCATTTCTAAGGTCCCAATTCATTTACCCTACTGATTAGTTTACGCCCAAACTTCAAAATTTTCGACTGACTGAGCAAGTTCAACTCTCTAGTCTAAAATTCTAGTATCACAAAAAGATACCATTTTCCCTTGTTTATAACATACAACATAATTACCAAAGCTACTTCAAATAAATGGATCGGCTGATCAGGGTAATAAATAAATAAGACATAAGAAAAATTAATGTTGGCAGTTCAATTTGAAAAATCTTAAACGACTTAAAGTTGCATAGCTAGGGAAGTAGAGGACATTGATATGACCACTGTATGATAACGTACAAGCCATACACTACTTGCTTATCCTTTTCTTTTTCTGACTACTGATCGTCATGAAACACTAAAGGAATTAACCAAATAGTGAATCCATGTAACCAGCAGTTGGTTGATTCCATTGTAGTCTCATTCCCCCTATATAAGCTAAATCCATAAGTGTCATAGCAATTGATCAAACAACATATGTTTTCCTAGCATGAAAAAATTAATTACAGCAAATAACTAATCAGTGGCATATATAGCTTCCCAATTCCTGTAATTAGGATGTGTAATTATAGGAAAATTTGTGATTTATGAATCCTACATTAGTGTCATAGTGTGTACGTTCGAATAAAATTAAAAGAAGAAGAAAAAGAGTAAGGGAACCGCGTCCTTGAAATATTACCCTGATTTCCTTACTAATTCTGTAGTCGATTTTAAATCGTGTACTTCCTTCTACTCTACCCGACACAACAAAAATGATTAATTAATCAAATCAACCTTCATATAGAAAAAAATATAGTCAATTCTAAATATTTCCAGACACAGTTTTAAAATTATATTTTGACTTCGAAAGTAAACTGAGTTCCAAATAATTGCATGGCTCAGCGATCCAGTTATCGATCTCTATGCATTAGAGTGAATTCAATTTGGCAATACTCCGTAATTTACTCAATTTTACTCATAATTATGCACTACTATATTTGAATATTCTCAGTTCAAGAGATATAACTCTTATATATAACATCATGATAAGTTTATAATATTGTTGAGCTAAATGAAAATTTAATGATAATTAATATATCATATATATATCGTCTTCAAGCCAATAAATATAAGCAGCTCATTTCACCTAATTTTGTCCTTCCAAATGGAAAAAAACAAGTTAGAGTGAATTTGGCTTTCTTGGGGAGCGCAAATAACCTATTTATTGAAATCATCAATTACAAGAGAGAGTACATAACAATTTATTATGAAAATTTCCACCACAAATTACTATGATTATAAATTTCATTTTATAACAATAATAAAATCCGAGGAAAACCCCTCTCAATATATGAGTGAACTCACTTTTATACATGAATAAAACCATGGTTGCATGAATCGGAATCGGAATCGGAATCGGTTTTCCAGGGAGTCGGAATCGGAATCAGAATCGGTCTGAATCGGCCAAGAATCGGTTCAGTTGAATCGGTCCAAATTAATTTAATCGGTCATATATAATAATTTGACAATTTATAATATAAATATATTAAAATTGGGTATTGATGTTATTTTGATATTATTCTGTATATTATAGTTTCTGATATTTTTAAATATTTTTTAAGATTTTTTTAAATTATTTAGAATTAATTATTATTTTTTACTCGAGTTAGACTCGAGTCAACTTTTAATTACGAGAATGCCACTCTTTACCGCTCGCTGCCGCCGGCCCGGTCGGCGGCAAGTCTCGAGGCGGCGATGTCGGATGATGTCGGTAGCCCGGTCGGACGAATAGTCAGCGACCCGCAGCCAGCGGCGAGGCGGCCCAGAGGGGCGGCGAGTCGGCGGTGAGTCACAACGATTCGTGCGTCACAGCCCGATTCGGTCCGGCCACACTTCGGCGGCGACGTTGCGAGGTCGGCGGCGAGGTCGGTAGCCCGGTCGGTGGCGAGGCCGGAGTCGGGGAGCACGGCGGAGGGCGGACGAGCGGCGGCGGCGCGGGGGGAGCGGGGTTTGATTTTAGGTTTTTAAAATCTAAATTACCATTTTACCCATGCTTAAATAATTTAATAAAAATCATACCTAGGGTATTTTAGTAATTTCATTAAAAAACCGATTCCGATTCCGAGTTAAATCGGTCGGAATCGGCCGAACTCGGTCGATTCCGAGGCCGATTCGGTCGGCCCCGAAATCGGATCGGCATCGCGCCGATCCGATTTAAATCGGCTGATTCCGCACGGAATCGGCCGATTCATGCAACAGTGAATAAAACTACTTCTCATAATTGTGGAAAATTCCACTCTAATACGAAAAACTTTACCCCATTACATGTGGAAAATTCTATCCAAACTAAAAAACTTCATACATATAAATAATATTATTTGTAATTACAAACCATAAATAAAAGGTAGAGAAATATAAAAAATTAACCAATGTTATTTTTTTTGAAGAACTCAAAACCACTTTTATTCCTCACAACAAATAATTTCTCTTTTGTCTCCCACATGCACCACCAACGATAACCTTAGTTAGATCTATATTCTTTTACGACTCCGTAAGGGAGAATACACTTCTCACGTCACTCCTAAGGGAGAACCCAATATGAAACCTCCTTGAAAAAAAATATACACAACACATATGTCCAACTAAATATTTATAAATAAAAAGTATAGAGCATTTTTTAAAAATGAAAAACTAACTTTAAATACTACTCCCTATGAATTGGAATTTTCACTAATGACTCTTTTCTCTATATTCTAATTCTCGTCAAATTCTTCATACCTCTTCTAATATTTTTATGCTTTCACAACTTGAAATGTGATTGAACGTTTTCTTATAAGAAGAAATATCTTCAACAATGCTCTTCTTTCGTGTCATTAGAAACCCTTTAAAAATCTTCCACTTTTCACCCATGTCAAGTTGAACTTGATGCACCATATGCCGGCCACTAACATCACGTGGAGAGGGAAATATTTCGACAAACTTTTCATCACTAGCTACAGTTCTCAAATTCAAAGTTGCTGAGTTTTGAACTATAGTTAGAAATATGTAATTGAACGAGCTAGCTAGTATGATTTGCATTTTTGTTTGTTCTATAAATTTCAAGCTGATGAACGATATATAATCGATGGATCGTTGGTCAAATATCAATTTCATCTCCGAAATATTTTCAAGTAATTTTATAGTTAAACTATGTAAATAAATTAAATAATAGTTGATGAAATATTGATTGAAAAAGTAAAATCAAAGCCATGTACGCAGTTAGTTTAGTAATTACTATAAACTGAAAAGAAGCCAATTAGGAATGGGACCAAGGGAGTGTTTGGGGCTTGTCACCCCCACTTGTCTTTCGAACCCAATTGTGACTGCGCCTTGCCGCCCAGGGCAGCATATGTTGATGTTTCAGACCAGTGTGACATCTATCATGTGTTACGCCAACATCATGTGTACCAACGACAATCCCACACTAGTCCCCTCTGGCCCAGGTTCCCAGCCTCCCCTTCCATCAGTCGTGGGCTCTCACGTGGCCTTGGCCCCTTGTTGATACATCCTGGTCGGAACCCTATACCTCCATGTTCACCACTCTCTTTGCTCACTTTCATTTTTTTTCTTTTGTTGGCCTATATGTCACCTTGTTGATCCAATGATTATACCAGCAAAACCAGCTCTTTGAGCTGGCAAATCTTCAGTTGGTCCTACAGTGAAGAAAAACTGGTGGCGTTCCATCCTGAATGATGTCTTGCATGGGCACATTGTCTTCCAGATTTCAGGAAAAGAGAGGGGAGGAAAAAAGGGTTACATTTTCTTGCCACCTTATCTGTACACCTTATGTTTCGTCTGCTCGGTGATCATTTATTTGATACAGCACGCAAAACTAAAGTTTCATAGTCTTTAAAAGTCTAATCTGTCAATTCTTCTCCCCAGTTCTCCAACAGGTTTTGTCACAGTAGACACGTGGCCGGTCGGTCTTATAAACGGCATTGCTATATTAGCATCTTTCGCACATCTTTCCTTTCGCCTAAAAGCCAGCTAAGCGGCCCCACGTAGACGTGAACAGTTAACAGTTCACATATATGAGCAAATTTGTAAGCTCAGATATATGATATGGTATCTGATCTTTTCAAAATAATTAGCACCGGCGCGATCATCCCGATTATCATTCAACGAAGATATTCATGAAACACATGCATGCATAAATACACTTATAAGCTTAATTCTAGCTTTTTTATTATCAGTAGAATAGATAGTGACGTTTCTACTTCGATTTATATGTAGAATATAGAACATTACATGTTACGCAAGTATGGATGTGTGGAAGTCGCCACGAACATGCAAATGCAGTTGGGCTAGCTTCCGCCATCAATCGATTCTGTAATTGACGTACGTAGTAAATGTACGAAGTTGCGGTAGCTTGAACTCTATAAGTGAGGCCATCGAAATGCAAATCCCACAAAATCTGGAGTACACTACACAACTCAATATGATCTCGTGTTGTGAATAAAGGAAATGTAATAATTGCATCGGCAAGACACAGACTTTTAAAATCATCAATAGCATCAAGAAGGACACCCAGCCTACGATTCCGATACTAATAGAATGCACGTAGCCAGGCTAGCTCAGAAAAACTACATTGCTCACATTCAAGTAATTAACGTACGCAATTAATAACACTTGTTCAACGATGAGTTGTGCTAGACAGACATTCAAAACCGACTTTTTAGTTAAGTTGATAGATTTTCAAATATTGGGAGTTGTGATGTTTAACCTTGCACGTATCTCTCAAAGAGAATTTTTAAAGTATAATTAGTATTTCCATCATTCAACAAAAAAGCTAGCAATTGAGTATTTATTTTATTGTTTATTTCAGGATAATAAAGGGGTTGAGTGATTTTGTGTTACTTTGGACCTGAACCAATGAGATTTGTTTGAGAGTCAAAGGTGTCGATCAACTTTAAATCTCGTTGTCAAGACATTTTGCTACTTCAGCAATTTCAAAACTCGCCATCACTCGTCCCCCGGGCATTTCAAGATATCTAAAGAACCTGTATCTTGTTTGACAATAATTTTCTTCCATGCTAATAGCTCTCAATTCTCATAAAAATTTAGTGTTATAAAAATAGCTAATTATCTTAATTTATGTTAAAAAAACTTTTTAAAATGGAGTTTGTGACTATGACTCCAACGTTGGGGAGGAGTATCGTATATATATTTCCTCTTATTAATATAAAAGGGGAACTTAAATTCTTACACTAGTAAATTAAAAGTCAAAGATTTGACCAATTAAAATAACACTATTACAAAAATAAAAAAATAAAGCAAATTATTATAACATATTTTTTTTACTTAATTAATATATATCTTTAAAAATATGAGTCTTTCATTATTCTACAAAGATTTATTCACAAAAGTAGACTTTATCTATTTTTTTATTTTATTGGAGTCCATATTTAATTAAAAATTAGAGCTTATTATATGAAAACTTATTTATAAAATTAAAATTTATGTATAAAATAAAATATTCATGGCGTGACATCTTGACTATTATAAGTTACGACACTCTTATGCGAAGAAATGCCTATGTGCATTAAGGATCAGCAGTAAGTCTGTCAAAAAAGAAGTGAACACACATTGAGTAAAGTAGTTACCCTAGTCATGCCTTGTGGCCAAACCAAATGATAAAATCTTTCTTTTTTTTTCTAGGCAAACAAAAGATTTAATAAAAAGAAAGACAGTGAAGCAGAAGAGGTATAGTTGAACATATTATACACCGCAGACCTTTTACAGAGGACGTAACCTATCAAACCAAAGAAAAAGGGGTATTTCTACCTCCACATCAGACAAAGGGTCATACAAAAACTGAGCAATCACTTTGCAGTCCACAAAAATTTGCACATGATAGATCTTTTTCTTTAACACGTGATGAAGAGCATGAGTCAGCCCTTCTAACTTCGCCTGCAATGCTGATTCCCTGTGGGCAGCACCAGATTCTGCACGTAAGATAGATAGTTTTGTGTCTATTTAGTAAGCAGAACGCCCAACCAGCCAACCAGACGTAGGAAAATAACTGCTATCCACACAAATAGGAAGAGTAGAACAAGCACGAGGATAAAAGGTTGAAACAGATCTGTTCTCACTAATGCTATGATCATCCTGAGGATTGGATAAAGATATTGATCCATAATAATCAATTCTTGCTTTGATGTTCTGCACAAGAGTGTTAGAATTAACATTCAAGCCAGAAAATCCAATCTGGTTTGTGAAAAACCAAATAGATTCCAAAATAAGCAAAGCTTTAAGCAGGAAGGATTGGCCAGCAATAGGTGTATTGGCCAACAATTAGTCCAATCAACAATCATTTTGATAAAAGCTTCTGGGCTAGGAATGTGCCCATCAGAAGAACGAAAATCCCATTATATGAAACCAGATCAATCTAGCAAAAACACAGAATGATAATATCTTTCTCAAGAGTTGAGCATTGTTGGTTTCCTGACAAGGAAAATTTTTATAACCCGGAGGCCAAATCTATCCCCGTCTCTTTCTTATCATTTACCTTGATCAAAGAGTATCCCTCATTTTAACACATCGGTGGATTTAGCGCGTGTTGTGGCTGTACTTGCTGCCATCAAAATGAAAAATAAGGCAAGTTTTTTTTCAATTTTAAAATTAAGGCAAGTTGAACAGAAGAGAATCGAAAGATAGTGAGTGTGAAATGTGAATATGCGGGGACTGAGATGGTAAGGGTAAATTAGGCAAAGTAACAGGTGGAGGGCAAAAACGTATATACGGCCCAATGGATAATCACTAATGGGCCGAAGGAAGGCCGACGGGGAATGTGCATTTCAAAGCTACATGTCCATTTCTATACGACTTCCAAAACCCGGCTTTTTAGTCACATAAATGTTGTTTAAAATACTAAGAAGTACAACTAATATTTTCTTTTCTATACTTATTAAAACGCAGCGCACCAAGACTCCTAGCCTAACTAAATACATCCCGGCCATGGTCCACCGTATCCTCGTCCTTACTATATAGGGGGAGGGTGACAACTGAATCGAAGCCTCGTTGAATTATCAATTTTGTTTGATTTTCGGTAGAAGTATATACAAATTGATATATGCGGATATTTCGGTTTGGAGTGGAACAAAACCAATTATTAACTGAAATAATCAAAATTTTAAATATATTTTAAAATTTACAATGTTTTATGTTAATTTAACAAGAAATTATTTCATTTTTATTAAATAATTAAATAAATTTATTTTTTCTATAACTTATAATGCAATACAATTGTTTGGTTATGAAACTAAAATATTTTAATTTTGGTTTGTAAAACCCAGCTTAAGGTTAGGGTTTTACCTACTTTTAGTTTTGCCCAATTCGGACCAATTTTGAACTTATTTAGAGCGAGCTCGAACCAAACCAATTTTATATCATAAGAATGGGGTTTAGATAGTCATATAAATATACCCGATATGTAAATAATAGTTGCATGTTATGGTAGTAGCTGAATATACCCGATATGTAAATAATAGCTTTAATTAGGTTACAACAGAGTATAGCTTCAATCAATTAGGTTACAATAGAGCTGCATGTTATGGTAGTAGCTGAATATACCCGATAAGTAAATAATAGCTTTACGTAGGTTACACCGATATATAAATAATAGCTTCAATTTACTTAGGTTACACTGATATATAAATAATAGCTTCAATTAGGTTACAACAGTGTATAAGATAGCATGTTATGGTAGTAGTTGAATATACCCGATATGTAAATAATAGCTTCACTTAGGTTACAATAGAGTATAGCTTCAATCAATTAGGTTACAACAGAGCTGCATGTTATGGTAGTAGCTGAATATACCCGATAAGTAAATAATAGCTTCACTTAGGTTACACCGATATATAAATAATAGCTTCACTTAGGTTAC
>JAURVB010011009.1:0-18346 GCA_033002965.1 Piper betle
AGGTGAACTTATAAGTGAGCTCAATAAAATCATTCATTGTACCATAATTTAAAGGAGCATATCACATACCTTCTGAAGTTTCAAATAAGGGTCTTTAATGGACTCGGCAATATCAATAGCTGTTTGTCCCTTGTTGTTCATAATCCCTTTGTCCACTCCATGACGGCTGCAAATAAGATATAGAAGGGGAATGTTAATCTTCTTGACGGCCAAATGCATTGGAGAATCCCCATTATCATCCCTCTCATTGAGAAGAAACATGAGCTCGGACTGTCGGAGTATAAATGCAACCACACCTTGTCTTTCATTCTTAGAACGTCTCACTGATAATGGATATGTTGAACTCATGCAAGAGGCTTGATCATTTGATGGGTCCTCGTTGAACTTATTCTTCATCTTGCGCAGCAGAATTTGTTCTCTTTCAAGCATCCTCTCAAGCCGTTCAGCTCTCCTTCGGTGCTTTCTTTCTTCGCCTTGCTGCTGGGCACTTGCCTTAATGACTGATATAAAGCTTTTAATGGGTCAGAAGCAACCTGCAAAAGATTTGAGAGATTTCTAAGCTTCTCTACTTTCCTGTATGCCAAAATTACCAATCATGCGTGTTGCAGCATGTATCATTGTCGGATTTTGTTTTAAAAAACCTGTGAATTCTATTGGTGATTTTTTTGCGCTGTTAGAATATCTTTTGTTGGTCTCAGCATGCCTGTGTAGGAGGTTAACAGTGTAATATCTCTTTTTATCCTTTTTACATCAAACTTTTAAGAACTTCGTCATACAGCACTGACTAGTAAGTAATCATGTTGGTGATCCCAAATATCATTTTCTAACAAATTTCTTATTAATTAAGTGATCATGAAAATAAGGATGAATCTAAGGTAGAATGTAAGAAAAAAGCTAAGCACACAACTTTTGGTTATCATGAAAGACAGCAAACCTTCACAAAGCGAGTGAATTGCAGAAGATGACTTTCTAAATTGACTATCAGGAAGTTAATCAGTAAGTTGGAGCCAGTAGTTGAGAGTGTGTACATAGTTTCGCTGTGATCTGACCAGGTTGCAGTAAGAATTGTACCATGCAACCTGAAATCGGCAGTATGATTTATGTATGTTTTTTTTCCAATACAGGAATATTCATATTAAAGAAAACCTCGCAGCCTATGCCAGAGTATGAGCTAAACAATTTACAACATGGTTCAGGTATTTTTGGAGCAAGTTGTAACCTAGAAGAAAGACGAAGAAAATAAATGGCCAATGTGCATATAAGTGACACTTACCCAGAAGTTATTTCAATTAGGTGTAGCTCCAACTCTTCATCCCTGAGCTTCAATATGGAGGAGCATAACCTAGCAACAAAATCTCTACACTTGATCGAGTTTTCTCGGTTTGGCCGCATCTTGATTCTCAGTTTCTTGTTTCTGCAGCAGTAAAACTTTCTGTTCGTATTGGGATCGGGTAATTCCTTCCTCCTGCCCCATGGACATTGCCAAAAGGCAGAAATGAACAATTCATTCACTATAGTACATCTCTGCAAGAACAGGTTTGCCTCAAAATATATTACTATGCCAGATCAATAAGATTGATACAATATAACATCCACATAGTTGAATACAGAAGCAATTCCAGTTTTAGTTCCATGTTGGTACAAGTTAGTTCTTTAGAACACACAGTTGGTTCATTGGGGAAGAATATGAGTAAGACTTACTAGTTATTCTTCCTTCCCCTGCTACAATGTGTGTGTAAATTAACAGGTAATTATCAATACCTGCTGATCCAGAACAATGAACAGAAATAGCATAAATCAATCAACATGGAATACCCTGACTATGTCATAGAGCTTCTGTTCCTCACAATGTAGTTTGTCCAATTTTCGGCCGTGAGCACCGGGCTTGCAAGTGTCGCCACTGCCATGTATCTCCTCCAAGTCCTTGGGGGACTGAAGAGACCTTGAGGACCAGCTCCAAGACAGTACATTGAAAACTTTCGCAGATTTGCTGCTCTTGCCTGCAAAGCCAAGGTATATGGTAAGAACCAAAAATTTAAAGCTCGCTAGTAGTAATTATTCCCATAATTAACCAGCGATGAAAATGCGTTTAAACTTTCTGTTCTGAGTCCAAGTACAACAATGTTTTGGCATTTGGAGAGATAAAGGAGGACTCACTCGGTGAGGAGTAGTCCATAACTACTCTGGGATAGAACTAGCTAAAACCATTGTTTTAACGTTGGATTAACAAAACACCTAAATCCCTATTTTAATATATAATAGGCACAGGCGAAAAGAAATATTTTTAAAACAAACAAAAATAAATTTAAGTGGAAAATTCCAAATTTGAGAAAAACTACAGAGGCAGATAGATAGATCAAATTTACTATATTACAACTTAATAAAAAAAATATCTACAGGACAACAAACACATAATACCAATTTATTATAATTTTTACATAATTAATATTAACCACAAATAAAGAGAATAATAGAAAAAAATTACTGATTAAAAACTTGACAAAGTTACCATTAATGATTGTAAGCAAATCTCATCAAAACATTTACCATTATTCAATCCACATATTTTTTCTCTTCTATCTTCGTCACCCTTGCCTTTCTTGTCGTTGTTTTATTCTCTTCACACGAAGCAAAACACTTTTTTTAAAAAATATCTTGATTTTTTAAAAATAAGGTTGCCTTTAGTGTATTTACGCCATGAACCCCAGAAGAGGCTTCCAAGATGTAGTGGTCAAGCTCCTTCATGCTCCCAGCTAACGTCTTCTTGCTGCTCTAAACCGCCATAGCCGCGTCTGTGTCCTTGCTCAACATGGAAGGGCAGTCATCCACAGCCACCATCACTTCCCTCTCGACCATGATACCATCTAATTTTCTCGTCTAATCCTCTTCCTCATCCTCTCCAAACTCTGTCTTTGTGTCAGCCCAGTACTCTTCTTCCTCTTCCTCACGACCGCGATGATCCTCATTCTGATCCGGCCGTGGAGGAGGCAGCGGCTGAGGACCGAAGGGGTCCCAGAAGTCCCAGGAAGAGCCGCGCTCCGGTGGTGGAGGCGGGGTGCATGCATTGATCGCCTTCACTCCCGAGCTCCATGCAGTCTTCTTCCGCTGCTGCCACTTCAAGGACGTCGTCGTCATTGGATGCAAAGGGAGGAGGAGTGGAAGGCGGGGAAGGGGGCAATGCCGGTGGAGAAGAGATCATCATATGGGGGTCGTGATGGTGGTGGTGGTGGAGGTCGGCGAACTGGCGAAGGGTGGTGCCGGTGTTTCTGAGAGATCGAACGTATCACACCTGCACCGCCGCGAACTCCACCCACCAGCTGCTTCATCAGCCTCTTCCACTTCTTGCACCTCCTCGTGACCATCATAAGGAAAATCTGTAAGGTAATTACTTCTTGCACCTCCTTGTTATTAAATATAGTTTATATATTATAATTTAAATATATTAATTAATTATATAATTAAGGAAAATCAAAAGGTAATTATTTCTTTAAATTTTTAACACGAAAAATTAAATATAGTATTTTTATTTATGGTCAATAATCTGGACATTTTTTCTATCTCATATCTATGTGTGCGCACCTTAAAAGTGTAAGAGATCAAAGATATTAAGAGCACTAGTGGAAATCGAGAACTATGATTTATTTATTATAAATATATTTATGATGGATTTATATTTGGTATCTGAGCATTCTATCGGTGTAATTTTTCTTCTATAAATTTTTTTTTTTGTGTCATTTTTTTCTCTATTTCATATCATTATCGTAATGATATTTATAATAAAAAATTCTCTTTCATCAATTGGTATAATAATAATATTATTAATTGTCATCAAATTGTTGAATAGAACCAATGGGAAAGAAAGTATAAACCTTTTAGTTCATTGAAATGATTTGTATGCTATTTTATTTGAGAATAGTATTTATAATATCTATAACCTACTGTTAATATTAAATAAAAAAAATTACTTTCATGAACAAACGTAGGGAAGAACACGCTATATCTTTTCAGTTATGTCTTATGAAGGGCACATATTACATTAATATCAAATAAGAGGGCACATGTTATCAAATACTTTTAAATCCCAAGGACGTTCATATTACTGAAAATTTCTAATAAAGGGTTGAATAAATTTTAATAATTTAAAATAATAATATTAAATGTACAGGATTTGTTTAGCCATTTTGGGCTTTGTTCTTATTTTGAAAGTCTAGAAATATGTAGTTGTTACTTATTTAAGGCCTAGATTTAAGTTATATTTTTAAAACCCATATTCTCACTTATTTAATAGGTTATTGTGGGTAATTTTTATGTGAGTTAATAAGAAATAAAAAGTTATAGCCTACAACCATTTATTGCTATGTGTTGGACATATTATTTTTCGCTTAGGCCTGAATGGGTTATAAATTATCCATAGCCTATTATTTCATATGATATTATTGGTGACCCATATTAATTTTAATTAAACATTGTGATTATGACAACTTTACTCTACAGGGGAGTTATTATGATTACTTTTTTTTATTATAGTAAAATAGAAAATATTATGTTTCTTAATGAGCCCATGGTGTAAAACCCGTGACTTGAGTCCGAGTTTTATATTAGCGAACTCCTCAGTTCGAATCGAGTCAGTTTTGTTATTTCGTGCTGAGTTGAGGCTAGTCTTGTCTTATGAACAATGAGGGTAAAGTGTACCCGAATATAAGATAATAACGTCAAAAAATGATGAAAAAATAGTTATCAGAGTATATGACACAATGATGTTATTTTTTTTATGTATTTATTTATAAAATTATTTTTAAACCGAATAACACAGTAGGACATGTTATAGAGCAAGTTTGGGTGGGTTATTAGTTATAGAACATGTCATTTTAATGTTGTGATGTGTATTATATTTTATGGAATTTTTCATTATTTGTTTGGATTTTTAAAGGATTTATTACGAATTAATTATTATTTTTAATTCGAGTTGTAATCGAATCAACTTTTATTTATGAGATTGCCCCAAAGACCTCCTTCACAACCATTTCTCCTCCCTAAACCCCATTGCCACCCAAACCTCACTGACGACACCCCCTCCGGCAGTCGGACCAGTGCCGATTGACATCATTGAGCCTCACTGGAGTGTCCCAGTGCAGACCCCCCACCTTCTTGGCCACCGCCCGACCTTCACGACTCACGGGAGTTGCGCCCTAGAGCGGCCAATCTCGACGTTGATTCACCGTCATCTGTTCTGCTCCGCCACTGCCGTGACACCGACGCCTCCCCCTCAACCTACACGGCATTTACCCCTTACCTAGGGCTACCATCGAGGCCAGCCAAGGGCCAATCAAACAACCGACTGACCGTCGGCCGACTCAATGCTGCCACCGGCGATCATCGCCGCCGCTGTCGCCCTCACCACCACCACCATTGAGTCAAACTCGCCGAGCCAGTGCCGACCCATAGCCCCGATTGCCTTGTCGTATTAGTCCCCGAAAAACAGCCAAAAAGCCATAAAAAACGGTCAAAATCTATTGAAAAACAGCTAAAAACTGCCAAAAAATTGGATTCACCACAATTCACCGAATCTTCTGCCTAATTCATTTAGTTGAGCCCTGTTGAACTTTGAACGCCGACGGGTATCAAACTCAAGTCTCGAACTACACGACAAACCCTAACCGTCGCCTATTGCCTATGATGTGAAGTATAATTAATTTTTATTTAATTACTTAAAAGTGATAATTATTAGCACATCATTGTAAAATTGATTCATTGATGTGTTAAATATTTTTATTATGTCTATTCCTCCGTACCTACGCATCAAATCTAAAAACTCATGCCCATTATCTGAATTATGCATTCACACATCCTAACTAACATATTCATATCAACCATTCACATTAATTCACATCATGATTTTCAAATTTACATTATAATTAATTAACAATTCATATTTATTTTCCTTAATCAATTCATTAACATTATTTTCATATCATTCAAATCAGGTAAATTCATTTTTATTTACAATAAAAATACCTTACCATGTCAATCAATCAAATCCTCACATGTTATGGTAATAATTATAAATTTTAAATAATTAACTCAGAATTAATTATACCTCATCTCGTCAATAATCGGCAACGACTAAAGTTTGTCGCATAAGTTGGGACTCGAATTTGACACCCAATGGCGTTTGAAATTCGATCGGGTCTGCTACATAAATTTGAAAAAAAATACAACATTTTTACGAATTCAAGCAAATTATTTTTTTGGTGATTTTTCGACAACTTTTTTGGCGCTTAGTGAGATCTACGCGACTGTGGTGAGGACAAAGGTGACAGCTACTGCAATGATCGCCAGTGGCGGCCGGGACGGCCGTTCGGTTTGTTAGGGATGCCCGATCGAGGCTTCTTGGCCCGTCTCAATGGGGCTGCACAGCGAGGGAGAGGCGTCTGGGTCGAAAGAGGCAGCGACAGCGACATAACAACTGGGGAGCGGGGCGGCCGGCAGCAGAATCGATGTCGGGCGCGGTGTGTTCCGGTGGCACCCTTGCGTTATGGAGGCCGGGCGGTGGCCGGACAGTAAGGGACGTTTAGATGGAACTCCAGCGGAGCAGTGCAGCAGTATTCTGCTTCCTGGGTTGGCAGTAAAGAGAAAAAGCCTGCAACAAGCGAGCTGCCCTCATCCCTCCCTGTCTCATCTCCAGTCTCCCACCGACCCAAGACCCAGAACTCACTCAGATCTATTCTTTCTATTATAACTAATTATTAATTATTGGCCTCTTGCTTTCCTTCTTTTACACTCACTTCTCTGTGTCAAAAAATGCAAAAGCTCATCCATAAAGGTTTTCGTGGGCATGCAATTGGTTCCTCCCGAATCCGATGACAGGGAAAACCATAAACTTTCAAAGCAAAATGGAGCCTTGTAAAACTCCATGAAGCTCTCTACTACAAGTGCGTCATGTTCCTGTGATGATCCTCTTCTTAATCTTTTCTTTTATCTCTTTCCACCGTCAAATGGCGGACAAGAAGTCAACAGCAGCTTTCATGGATCACAGGATCGAGCCTGCCTGCCTTCCCTCTCAAAAGGTCTGTACATTATGATGCATAAGATCAGAGAGTAGTTATAATCAAGCAGTATATATAGTAATCAGTTCTCTGAGCTTTCTAGTTCCTTTCAAATAAATATATTGTTGGATGTTGGACATTAATATATACGTGACTCCAGAATTGTATAATATGCTGTTATTTAAGGTTCCTAAATTTAATTGATTTATGAAAGTTAAGTATTTATGGGCCATAAATAAAGTGTGGAATTCAACGTGAATACCATAAATAAAGTGTGAAATTCTATGAGTAGATGTCATTTTCGTAATTTCTTTTTTATGATGGGTCAACTTGAAATTATGAAACTAAAGCTATAAATAAGGAGGTTATGGTCCCTAAATTCATATATGGTTTTCATTCTGGTATCCCATTGTCTAGAACTTTGGTTTTGAAAACTAGTATTCAATTTGGAAGATCAAAATCTAAGGTAGTAAAGAATCATTTTGTTTTTATTAATTCAGGTACACTTCCGTTATCTACTTTGATTTACTTGATGATTGGATATGAAGACTAATTTAAGTTTAAGTTATAAAGTTCTAACAAGTTGCATCAGAGCTAACTTCACTTCAGATCATTGAGGATTACTTTTATTTGTTTAATTATGGATTGGAACCATCCATTTCCATATCACGTTCAAATCTAAGGATTCAGATTCAAAAAGAAGGATCCCATAAATAATTCTAGGTCGTAAGAGGCATAAGGTCTTCAACATTGGGAGTTTCCAAAAATTCAGTACTAATTATTGTCTTTGGGATATTTATTCCCAAAAATTACGGTCCTCTTTTGGTAAAATATCAAGTGAGGAAAATAAAGTTACAAAATGTTATAATTTTAAAAATTTTCAAATAAAGATACTTTTATAACCTTTTCAGTTTGGGATTATTAAATTCAAATTATGGTTTAATACTGATTAATATTTTAAAATTTATTAACGACTACAATATGTTGCCAAAGTAGCCTCTTTTGTAGAAATTAATTTATTTTTTTAATATTAATACACTTATGAGTATTTATTCAAGAAAATATTAATCGGCCCAAAGGAAGGTTAATATTTAACAGAATTATATATATTCATTTGTGGTAATAGATATGGGATAATTATTAAGGCTCCATGTGAATAATAAATTGGCCCAAAGGAAGGTTTATTATTTGACAAGATTTATTATGCATATTTGATTACTGCATTAAGATTCATTTGTGATAATAAATATGGGATAATTATCAAACTTCCATGTGGATAATAAATCGGACCAAAGGAATGTTTATTATTTGATAGGATTTATTATCCATATTTGATTGATTAACCATTATTTGAATTATTAATCTTATTAGGGGCATATTGTTTTGTTCTATGGATTCAGTTAATCAATTTGCTTATATGATTTCTGCCAACATCAATTCAGTTCCTATGCTTAAAGATAATTTTAAGGATTTGGAACGAGAATGTGATAATCGTTCTCGACTGCATGAATCTTGACCTTCCATTAAGGACTGAACAACCTGCTTCTTTTACGGATAAAAGTTCCATTAGGGAAAAATGAGACATTAAGAAGTAGGAATGTTCAACCTGCTTCTCTTACGGATAAAAGTTCCAATAAGTTGGATGAGTCATGTAAAATAAGGAAAAACACTAATGAAACAAACCTAAGAAAATGAGAATCGGGACATCTAAGATCTCCTCACGTGGAATACCCAAACGTAATGAGCATTGGGACATCAAGACTCCATTTGAAGCTACCATTCATATTGATAGCACATTAACTCGGCATGATGCTCCTGCCTGCTTTGAATGGCATCCAAGTTGTAACGACCCAGCCCAAAGTGCAACGTAATGGGCTAAGTCAGTTCTTTAAAATGGGTACCCCGGAAGTTAAAGATCTCTAGTCCATTCCCACTTATAAACAGGATCTTCTCCCAGTAGGTATTAGATGTGGGACTAAGTTGAGGGATCTCACAATCCACCCACCTTAGGAAATTTCGTCCCCAAAATACCTATATTTGGCCCGTTGCTAGCCCCAGCCCACGACCTTTTTGGCCCGTGACCGGCAGCCTAGCCAACGTTTCTAATCCAGCCCACCATCTAACACGGAACCAGGTCGGCTCTGATACTATTTGTAACGACCCAGCCCAAAGTGCAACGTAATGGGCTAAGTCATTTCTTTAAAATGGGTACCCCGGAAGTTAAAGATCTCTAGTCCATTCCCACTTATAAACAGGATCTTCTCCCAGTAGGTATTAGATGTGGGACTAAGTTGAGGGATCTCACACAAGTGGTCCTCCATAGTAATGTGAGCACCTCGACACACTGGTTATGGGTGAATGGGTTGGGTGACACTGGGGTGGCCATCAGGTGGTGAAGGTTGCCTAAAAAATCGCGCTATTCACTGCACACATTATTGAGCATCCTGTCGGTAAGTGTACAGCATTTGACTCACCCTCTCAATGGGTAACAAAGGCCACATGTGATATTCCCCTGAACCAATCACTACTCCTGCTTGGCAACATAACACGGTAATCAAAAAGGGGAACCACAAGTCGGTAGTGGTGGTGGTGGATGTTTTCAAAATCCTGGCCCAAATGAGGCGGCCAATATCAATGCTCATGCCAGTCACAATAGCATATACCAGCTTGGCCCACTCCAGAGTAATGTGGCTAGTGTGTTTCTGGGGGTCCAATCTAGTAACCACGATGCTATACTAAGCCTTGGCTTCAGCAGTGAGACAACTAACTTTGAACTGTTTATAATTGCCAGTCCATGTCATCTCCCATGAAACATCACTATAACATATCTTGCTTGTCAACTCATCCACATCTATATCATCCTTATTATAGTAGGGTGTACATTGATCTTTGGGAATGTTGGGACTAGCATAGTAAGCTTTGATGGTCTTCGCATCAAAAGACACCCTTTCACCCAACCCCTCACAAAACACTTGTTCTGTTTAGTATTGATCATATTGGCATAAAACTCTTCGACAATTGCAAGAACTGCAAGTGAGGGAACCTCCACAAACTTTTCCTAGTCACGATCATAAGCTGCTTGCTTCATTGAATTATCCCACCCTTCATTGAGCTTAAGGCCCCCGCTTTTCGATGATGACCTTCCGAGTAAGTTCAAAATTGAACCAAAGCCAAGCTTCAGTGGGCCCAAACTTAAATGGATCATATGGAGGGACCGAAGATGCCTCCACATGTGAAGACGATGCTTTTCCTTTCTTAGGCATCTTGTCCTACACAGAATAAATAACACAATGTATACATGAGTGTAGCTTAACACCAAATAAATCATGAAAATTGGCTCAAAAGTGACAATCCACAAAAGCAAGCAAATGGATAGAAGGTACTTGGTTCATCAATAATTACCCCATAAACACACCCATGCACAATTATATGAAATAAATGAACAAGGGGGTACTAGTTCAACAACTACAAAATGAATGGAGTTAATTAAAATTAAGTGAGACATGATAAAAGTAATTAACCCAATTCAAGTTCAATGGTTCATAATAAAGATGTGCAAAACAAGACACATGAACAACACAAGAATGTGAGGAGGGTCACATAAGAGAGACAAAATAGACATGATAACAAAGGGTACAACGAAAAATAAGCAACAATATGAGCACACACAACCCACAATTTGTGAATCACATGTAAAACATATGCTTACACCTAGATTAAAATAATTAGATCACGCAATCCCTGTAATGAAGCATACATGTCAAAAATTTACACCAAGCCACCCTCCATCACAATGCAAACAAGAAAATTAGGGATGAACAAATACATGAACTAAAAATTAGGACAGACCCTAATCATCCAAATCCACACAATAACATAAGACAAACAATTTACCAAATTAGGAAGGGCAATAGGTACCCAATCAACAAATTTGATCAACCCAAATTATGCAATAAGAGAGAAAAATTTGTCACCATAATGAGCACAAAGAAATCCAACAAGTAGCATTCAAATTAACACAACAACGGTCACAATTAAGGGCGTGCAAGGCATAAACACCATCCCAAACACAAATTAAATCAAACACCACATGAATTAAACATGAAATTGTAAATAGGAGAGGAAGCTTAACAGAAAAATCACATCTTTGGGGTGAAAAGGGAAGAAGATGGAGAGAGAAGGAAGAAGGGAAGAGGGAAGTCACAGGAGAGCCGCCGGATGGTTGCCGGAGTGCCGCCATACGGGTCACCCTAGTGCCGCCCTGGTGCCACCGGAAGAGGAGGAGAGATGGAAGGAAAGGCTCACCCTAGGTAGGGTTTTGTTTTTAAAAAACAAAAAAATTGGGCGAGTGCTCGAGCATTCGGCTCCCTCGTAAGCACGTCAACTTATATTTTATGTATAAAAATTAATAAAAAGCAACTCAAGACTCTCTAAACAAAAATTAAAATTAGACAAACACAAACCAAAACTATAAACTCACAAAATAGAAACTAAACAACCTATCTTACGACAAATAAACCAAAACCGTGGGTTGCCTCCCATGAAACGCTGAATTTAGTCATCAGCCCGACTATTCCAACATACCTAATGTAGGGAGAAAATGGTGGAGGTTTGGCGTCTGGGAACAACACCTCCAAGGTAAGGCATAAATCTTTGCCCATTAACTTTAAAACTCGTACATGAACCTTCTTTGTAAATTTCAATAGCTCCATGAGGGGACACTTGTTGGACGATGAAAGGGTCAGACCATCGCGATTTTAATTTCCCTGAAAATAATTGCAACCTTCTTGAGTTAAATAATAATACCTATTGTCCGGGTTGAAAAGTACGGCATGAAATGTTTTGACCATGCCACTTCTTGGCCTTTCCCTTATACAGCTTAGCATTTTCATACGCCTCCATTCGGAACTCATCCAACTCATTTAATTGAAGAAACCTCTTTTCCTCACAAGCCTCATATCAAAATTTAGCTTTTTAATGGCCTAATATGCATTGTGTTCGAGCGGAGGCAAGCTTTTCCAAAAACCAACTGGTAAGGAGACATTCCAAGGGGTGTTTTATTAGCTGTTTTATACGTCCATAAAACATCATCCAAACGTATAGACCAATCCTTTTGGGAGAGGGCAAATCGTCTTCTCCAAAATTCTCTTAATTTCCCTATTGAAAATTCCAGCTTGGCCACTCATCTAGAGGTGATTGGTTGTGGCTACTTTATGCATAATCCGATATTTTTGCAACAAAATATCAAATTAACAGTTACAAAAATGTGTACCATCATCACTAATAATAGACCTATGAGTGCCAAAACAGGTAAAAATGTATTTTTTCAAAGAATTTCAACACCACATTAGCATTATTAGTTGGGAAAGCAGCCGCTTCCATCCATTTCAACACATAATCAATCGCTCCCAAGATATACAGGTTTTGATGAGATGGTATGGACGGTCCCATGAAATTAATTCCTTAGACGTCAAAAAGTTTCACTTCCAAAATGTTAGTAAGTGGCATTTCTTGACGATGTGAGATATTTCCCACTCTTTAACAATGATCACACCGTGAAACAAAAAGATGTGAGTCTTTAAATAAAGTGGGCCATATAAAATCCCGATTAAAGGATTTTTATCGCAGTCCATGCTCCACCAAAATGACCACCATAATCGGAGGAGTGATAATGATGGAGAATGCTATCTATCTCTTCGTCCAACACACACCTCCAAATAACTTGGTCGCTACAGCATTGGAACATGAAGGGTTCATCCCACAAATAAGTGCACACATCATGGAGGAACCGCTTCTTTTGGTAAGATGTCAAATCGGGAGGTAGTATCTGATAAGTAGGAAAATTTGTATTCACGCAATTAGCAAACAAAAGAATAGGAGAATGTGATACCTCCAAGAGTTGTTCATCTAGAAAATAATCATTAATCCAGAGTGAAGGGTCGCCCAAACTTCCTTTCTTGAGCCGAGAAAAATGGTTTGATACTAAATTTTCCGACTCTTTTCGATCTTTGATTACCAAATCAATTACTCTTGTAGTAGGAGCACCCATCGAATTAACCTTGGCTTCACATCTTTTTTCACAAATAGATATTTGAGAGCCGAATGATATGTATACACAATCACATTAGAGCAAATGAGATAAGATCAAAACTTCTCAAAGGCGTACACAACGGCCAACAACTCTTTTTCGGTGGTAGTGTAATTCAATTGAGCTTCATTGAGTGTCTAGCTTGTGTAATAAATTGTGTGAAAAAGTTTATCTCTCTGTTTCCCTAATACAACACCAATTGCAAAATCACTGGAATCACACATTACCTCAAATGGTAAATTTCAATCAGGGTAAACAACTAGTGGAGGAGAAATTAATTGGGCTTTCAAGGCTTCAAAAGCCGCTAAACACTTAGCATAAATATTAAAAATAACATCTTTTTTAATAAATTACAGAGTGGTTTAGCAATCTTAGAAAAATCCTCAATAAAACTGCGATAAAATATTGCATGCCCAAGAAAACTTCTTAATTCTTCAATAAATGTTGGGGTTGGCAGTTTTTTTATTGTTTAATCTTTACTCTGTCCACTTCCAAGCCTTTGTTGGATACTCTGTGCTTAAAACAATTCCTTATTGTACCATAAAATGACACTTTTTCTAATTGAGAACCAAGTTGGTGTCCTCACATCAGTGGAGAACCCGAACAAGAACCTGCAAACAGCTATCATAAGTATTACAAAAAAGGGAGAAATCATCCACAATTACCTCCATTTCATGCTCCACCATATCTGAAAAAATTGTTGTCATGTAACACTGAAAAGTGGTTGGAGCATTGCAAAGGCTAAATAGCATCTTGCGAAATGCAAATGTACTGTACGGGCAAGTGAAACTTGTTTTCTCTTTGTTTACTGGGAGGATATCAATTTGATTGTAACCCGAATATCCATCAAGGAAATAGTAAAACTGTTTGCCTGCTAGCCTATCTAGCATTTGGTCAATGAATGGGAGTGGAAAGTGATCTTTTCTGGTAGCTTTGTTGTGTTTCATGTAATCCATGCAGACTCTCCACTCCATCACTATCCTTGTTGGGATTAATCCATTTTTCTCATACCACCGTCATACTGCCCTTCTTGGGTACACATTGCACGGGACTCACGCAAGAACCGTTAAACATAGGAAAAATTATACATGCATCAAGCCAATTGATGATTTCTTTCTTGACAACATCCTTCATGATTGGATTCAGCAGCCATTGATGTTCCACTGAGGGTTTATATCCATCTTCAAGAATGATTTTATGCATGCAAAAGGATGGACTTATACCGCGAATATTGGCAATATTCCATCCTATAGCTAGCTTATGCTCTCGCAATATTCTCACTTCATGCATGCTAGTTAAAGCATACCTTAAATGGGATAGAAGTCATTTCAACTCCAAGGTCAGTGGGACTTTAATGGAAGGCTTGATCATCGTTGACATTGAAGGTTACAACTCCAAAGGATCAAATCTATGTTGACCTCAAGTAAATGTTGAAGTAAAATTTAGCATGTGCAAATATTTCACTTTCTTTTCATCACCAAAATCATCAACATCAGAAAAAAATGTGGTTGCTAGAGGGTAAAGGGGATACATTTTCTTAAAGATGGCTGATGAGGAAGAATGGATTGCATCAACATAAAAGCAATCGTCTGCTGGTGACGCATATTGCATAGCCTTAAAAACATTAAAGACCACTTCTTCATTATCCACTCTCAATATCAATTCACCAGCAGCTACATCAATCATTGTCCTCCCAGTGGCAAGAAAAGGTCTATTGACTATAATGGGTACATTTGAATCTTCCTCAGTATCGAGAATCACAAAATCGGCTAGCAATATAAGTTTATTCACCTTCACAAGTACATTCTCAATCTCCCATCTTGGAAAAATGTAAGAATGGTCAGCCAATTGCAGTTTAATTGTGTTATGCTTTAACTCCCCCAAACCTAACCTTTTATATATAAAAAGAGGCATCAACTTAATGCTTGCACCTAAGTCACATAATGTTTGGCAACAAAAAATTGGGCCTATGATACAAAGAATAGTAAACCACCCTGGGTCTTTGAGCTTTGGTGTAAGCTTCATTTGTAGTACGACACTACACTCTTTATTAAGGACAAAAGTTTCAAAATCCTCTAGCTTTTTCTTCTGGGATAATATTTGCCTTATGAATTTAGCATAGCTCGACATCTTTTCTAGAGATTTAGCAAATGGGATATTTCTATAAAGCTTCATAAACACTTCCAAGAATATATGAAATTTGTTGTCTTGTTTGATTTTCTATAGTCACTGAGGATATGAAACTCTTGAGGACTGGTTATGTTGATCAAATGAACCCTTAGGTGGTGGGGCTTCCACCCATCCATCCTTGCATTCTTCATCTCATTCAACCTACTCTTGATTAGTTAATTCCTTACCGCTTTGCAATGTAATGACTTTACATTCTTTACGCTCTCTCTTGTGATTTTGAATGTCACTAGGGAGTTCACATTGTGGCCTATTGCTCAATGTACTAGCAATCTGACCCATTTGAGTCTCCAAATACCTCATGGAAGCTTGCTAACTTCTTGGAGGAGCTTGCTAACTTCTCATAAATATGGTTGTATTCTATTCTGCTGAAAACATGGAGGAGCTTCTTCTCATGGACCTAATGTTGAGGTTTGGTTGCCTCCCCCATGCAAAGTTCAGATGATTCCTTCATCTTAGATTGTAAGTGTTGGAGTAGGGGCTATATGCTATATGGTATAACTTCTAACAAAATTTACTGATTCAGGATTGTTAACACAATGCTTAGTAAGATGTCCTTCACTACATAACTCACACTTAGTTGTTATCATGTTCACTGCATTCACATTAGAATTCATCTCCAAGCTTGCACTTGTTTTGACACAGCAGCCACTTGTGCAGACAAGGCGGCCAATTAGTCCTATTCGAGAACACCTCCACTCTTCTTCCTCATTGCTCTGTCCTACCCTATCTAATAATGGCTAGATGCCAGCTTTTCTAGTACCTCATTAGCTTCTTTATAGGATTTACACATGAGGTACCCAGTGGCAGTAGTATCTAAAATGGATTTCATTTAGCCATGAAGTCCATTGTAAAATGTTTGAACTTGAACCCACAAGGGAATTTTGTGTTATGGTTACTTAGTAAATCCTTAAACCTCTCTCATGCATCATAGAGGGATTCATTATGAAGCTACACAAAAGGAGTAATATCATTACAAAAATTAACAATCTTAGCAATGGAAAGTATTTAAGCAAAAAATATTCTCACTAGTTCATCCTAAGTGGTGATAGAATTAGGCACCTATGAATTCAACCATAATTTCGCATTTTCGACAAAAGAATATGGAAATAATCGAAACTGGATAGCTTCCTCAGACACTTAATTCATTTTAAATGAATCACAAATAGCGATAAAATTAAGCAAGAGAGTGTGAGGATCTTCATTCACCAGTCTTGCGAATTGTCCCACGGTTTGCATTATTTGGAACATCACCGGTTTCAACTCAAAGCAATTGGCTTCAATCGGTGTCCTAAGAATGCTAGAATGTAATCTGTCTAAAACAAGACTCTCCCATAGCTTCTGTGTCATCATCATTGGCTACTGGTGGAGGATTATTATTCCTTTGCTCCACTTCCATTGCTCTCTGAACTCTAGTTTCTCAGTGTAGTCACCGGCAAGCTCTCTCAATCTCTCCATTATAAAGCTCTAGATCCTGGGTACATTTTTCTTACATGCACTAACTAGTACTTGATTAAATAGTAAAGATACAAAAATTAAAATTTAGAAAGAGATGAGAATAATTTAAGCAACCAATCAAACTAATTTCGATAAAAACAAATTCTAGTTTAACTCCTCGACAACGGCACCAAAAAACTTGATGTAAAAATTATAATTCAAGTGTACGCACCAAATCAAATAATTAAAGTGATAAGAAAGTATTATCCCACGAGGAATTGGTACTCGAAATTCTCAATTATTAAAACTAATTTAATTAATTATACTTAAATGAAAATGAATTCAAAGAGTGATGAAATTATGAATTAAGACCAAATTAATCTAACATGCAATATTCAAGTCATATATTAACTCCATGGCGTGAAACTTAAGATTTTCAATTTCACCTAATGCCCATTTAGATCAGTAACCATAGGAATCAATTTTTCATGACAATCTCTTGATTGACAATAAACTTATCACTTGCACCCAATTTTTATATTTCTATGAAATTATGTATGCAAAAGGATACTTTAATTTTTGCCCTTCATAGTCACCCAAGACATATGAGTATATATGTATCTAACATATAAATCACCTAAAACAGATGAACAAAGGTTATTCTATCTAATGACATATTTATTCTTTCTATCAGGCAAGATCAAATCTCTAGATCTAATAATGGATGGTTGGTCCAATGATACCATCAAGAACAAAATAAAATAGATGATTCAAAAAGACAATCATATAGATAAAAATTAATAAACTTTATTAATCCATGCACTAGGTGTCCTTAAAAATCTTAGAAAAGAATTTACTTCATAAAATATTCATCTAAACTCAAGAAATTTATTTGTGATATGAAAGACAACATTTAATTACAAATAAAAAAAATTAGAATAACAAAAAACTCTTTTGGGGATGTGTCTTCTTCTTCTGATCCTAATTTTTCATCGTTCATTCTCGTCTTTTGTGTCATCACCGGTAGTCAAAAGTTCTCCACCTTTATAAAACCCTAATCAAGTTTATAAATTATCCACCCAATATTACAATTGGTGCCCACCAAGATTTCCAAAAATATCAAAAAAGTCAAATTCCTACCCCCAGTGCTTGAGCGCCCCTAAATCCCAATAGCTCTCGATCACTAGATCTCGGTCACAATTATTTTCTTCACCACGGGGCCAGCACTCGAGCAATCTGCATCCCAATGCTTGAGCACCGGGTTCGGTTAAGGCACCAAGTTGTGCTTTTGACCTGAGTTCGATTCGTTCTGATACTCTTTATATCCTATTAGAATAATATTAATTAGTACCTTTTACATCAAAATCACAATGATTTTTAATTTTATTAATAGTACCTAATAAACTCTTAAACTAATAGAATTAAAGTATAAATGACTTGAAATATGATAAAATCAACATGAATTGGAAAGAATAATAATTTTTTTACAGAGTTATATATGATGATATATATATATACACACACACACACAAATTAGGTATGAAACGAGTCATTTTCCATCCTTCCTCGCACCAACAAATTATCAACG
>JAURVB010011010.1:0-40244 GCA_033002965.1 Piper betle
TCATCGCCTAGGCGGCGAGCTCCTATTCCGTACCTACACATCAAAACTAAATACTAACGCCCGCTAACTAAATGATGCATCAAACTCAACACAATTAAACACAAAATAATCAATCATCAAATAACCATAAATATGAAAATAACTCTAACTCATCCTATTCATGACAATTTTATTGTATTTTCCTAAGTTACATCATACACAATTATCATGCTCAATTTACTTACTTCATTAAATCACTTAACCTCCATAAACTATCAATCACATCATGTAACTTATCACTTCATCACTTATCCTCCATTCACTATCAATCACATCATAAATCCTAGCATGCTGTGCTAACAATCATCATCAACTTTAAATAATCAAATCGGAGGTAATTATACCTCACGTCGTCGGCAATCGGCGACGGTTAGGGTTCCGTCGCGCGCCTCGGAGCTCGAATTCGGCGCTCCTTGGCGTCCGAAGCTCGATCGGGCTTCACCGGGTGAGCCCCGCGGAAGATCCGGTGAATTACGGCGAATTCCAGAAATTTCGATTTTCCGGCGGTTTTCCGGCAGTTGCTGGCGGTTTTTCGGCGACTTCCGGTGGTTTTCCGGCGACTATTGCCGGTGGTATCTACTAGCTGGATAGGGGTCATGTAGGGTACCCTCGGAACCGGCTCGGCGAGCCCGACTCATCTACGAGGTCGACGCGGCCAACGGAGGTGGCGGCTCGCCGGAAAATGGCTAAAACAGGGCCGGCGGCGATGGGTCGCTAGATCCGGCCGGCCAGGGCGGCGATGGCCTCCGCTCCGGTCGGGGAAGGCCGCTAGGTGGTCGGTGGTGCTGAGGCGACCACTGGATGATGGCTGCGATGGTCGCCGGCGGCAGAATCGGCGACGCGACCAAAGGCAGTCGCGGCGCTAGTCGTGGCGATTCCGCCGTCGAGGCGGCCTGGCAGCGGCCGGGGCTGGTCGGGGTGGCACGGCGACGCCGTGGCGGAGCTGGGCGGCGACGATCGGCGGCCAGGCGGCACCAACAGCGGCGGCGGCGATGCTGCACAAGGGCGGTGTCGGGGTTTGGTTTGGGGAGGGTGTGTGGTGGCAAGGTCGTAAATATTACTTGACTCGTCTCCGGCTCGAGTCAAGTATAATAACTAAGTCGTATTAAATCCTAAAAAATTTCATAAAAATTGGGAAAAAATCCCGTAAAATCAAACAACACCACAATATTATAATGATATGCTCTATGACTAACAACCCACCCAGACTGCCCGAACGCGTCCTAACGCGTAAACGGCCTAATACTAATTCTACGATCCACTATATATAAAAATAATAAAAAAAATGACTGGCATACTCTCATATATCTGATAACTCATTCTGTTCTGCTGTGTTCATGACGTTATCATCATATACTTGGGTACGCATGACCCTCATAGCTCATACACGCGACTGGCATCGGCTCGGTACACGTGTCCTGAAACTGACTCAACTCAAAAAAATAACGGTCGACCCGACCGGTTCTGAATATAAAACCCTAACTCGAATCGTGGGTTTTACAATATTGTTATGTTGAGTTTGATAAATATTATAGCAAACATGGGATTAGGCATGAGAAGACGGTTCTTTATACTCTTCAACATAATGGAGTGGCTAAAAGAATAAAAAGGACCATCTCTGAGAGGGTTAGGAGTATGTTGTCTTTAGCTAAGTTGCCTAAAAACTTCTGGGGTGAAGCCATGATCATAGTTTGTTATTTAATTAATAGATCTCCCACACATGCTCTGGATAGTGACATACCAGAAAGGGTTTAGAGTGACAAAAAGGTCAGTTATTCTCATTTGATGTCAAAGATAAAGTAGAAGGTACACACATCATACTGAGAAGAATCTTATTTATGTAAATATCCTCTTGTAACAGAAATTCTAGACATATTGAAGTGTACAGACACTGGTAAAGTACATTTCTGAGTCCTCATGGATGAACTGGTACTCAATCTCACTAAAGGCCTTTGTGAATCTTTACAGAATAGAGTTAAACTATATAAATAAAAAGATACAATCTATATTTTATATGAAGAGCTTCTAGACTGACATCAGTAAGTTATATATATATTGTTAAGGCCAGATAAGTTACTAGACAACAATAAAATTAAGATAAGTTTGAGTGAAGAAAAAAGACATGCTCAATTTACTTACAATAGAGAAAAGTAATAGGACCTGTTGAAGAAACTACAGTCCCCTGTCTGCTAATTATGAAGCTTGTGTCAATAGTTGCAGTAACAATGGCAACGTTTGAAATATTTTCCACCTGAACAGAAAATATTTTGTCAAAACATAGAACAGAAAACAAAGTAGCCTACAGATGGTAACTAGAAAGTGCATAAATTTACACCTACTCACAAACAATCCAAATTTTCTTTGTAGTTTCAAACATCAAGAAGTTGCTTTCAAAAACATAAAAGCAGCTAAAGGAGAACAACATATGGCTTAACTGATTTAGTTACTACACAATAGTGTTTACATTGCAAATTTCAATTAACTTTTGTTCTCAATATAGGCACACATTTACCATGACAGTATTTATGGCACACAATGAGCTAACTTCAGACAAATTCTTGGGAAGATTTCGCTACATGTTTTGAAGTAGATTGGGTATCAATGTGTATGCACCCCAGTCCATGCATAAGGATTTTGCCCCCTTAGCTCGGGCATAATGTGCTCCAAAATTCTGTTGGTGACAAGTTAAGGCAGTAGTTCAATTGTACACACATAGGACAGATAAACGCTACACATACTTGAGCTCAACATAATTATTTTCTTTTAGGTTTTTATATATATTTAATAAGTTTTCACATATATTTAGCAATGTCTTCCAATCTCTTAACGCCAAACAAGTTATTTTGATTTATATTATTAGTTGAATCTTATAGACTAGTTGCTTTAAACACGATTCGACTTTATCGTAATATTTCTGATTCGATTTTTAAGTGAACCGAAACAGGGTATTGCACAATTGCACACACACCCCATGCCTGTTATCTCTTCCTAGTGGCTCTTGCAAGTCTCCAACCAAAGATCACCATCCAATTCTTATCAACCATCCCTGCATTTTTTGCAGTAAGAATTCCAAAGGTACTAGTTTTGGAATCAGCTAAGGATTTAACTGTTGTAAGGGGGTGAAAACCAAGTTGGCAATGTTGTGCTTTAATTGTTGGGATTAACCAAACAAAATCCTCATTCAACAAGTAAGGATGAAAAGTACCAATCAAAATAGACACCACATTAACCCGAAAAAACATATCTTTTAATATGGACAAAAATAATTTTACGTGAAAAACTTTAAATTTGGGGAAAAACACTGGACAAATGGCCAAGATAAAGTTCACAACATGATACAAAAAATATCTATAGGAGAACAAACTCCCCAATACCAATTTATTGTAGTTTCTACATAATTGGTATTAATCACAAATGAATAGAAGAATAGAAAAATATTACAGATTAAGAACTTGGCGAGGTTATCATTAACGATTGCTAATAAATCTCAATAAAATATTTTTCTTTCTTCAATCCATACAATTTTCCTTTCTCCCATCGTGACCTTTTTTCTCTAAAACCCAAAACCAAAGAAGAAAAGCGTTTGAGTTAGTTTTTTCCTTTCACATGAAACAAATCTACAAAATCTTGGTTGTTGCTCAAAACAGGATTACAATTTCATGTATTTATGGAGGAGTCAATGCCATGGACAAGAGGGAAGTGTGATGGGAGCCGTCGTTGGGGAAGGATTTCTTGAGTGCAGGTTTGGTAGGAGACACAAGAATCCACCATAGCCTTGTACGCTCCCAATTCCGAGGTTGCCAAGTAGGGATCATCACCACTGTTATAATTATATAGTACATGTTCCCATGCATGATTGAATATCTGTTAAAATTTACATCCAGACCACAAAGTTGGAAACTACTCAAGAATACAATCTGGTAAAAACACAAAAGCTAGTTGTTTGATTTGGTTGATACAGTCAACTAAATTGTTAGCTAAGCTTGAGTAACTAACTGTTCACTTCAGTAGATTTGTAAAATTCTAATGCAGATATTACGCACTTTCCAAATCGAAAATACACGTCCACCATGCATGCAACTGCCATAACCAATCGATTGGTGTCACCCTGAGCCCAACCACATTCGATCATTGTTTGTTAGTGTGGAACACCGAAACAAGCTTGTTTGACGTGCACTTGTGAATCAAGGATCATCAATCAACATTCTTCCATTCATGTGTTATTTGAATTGGATTATACTAAGGAAAACCTCATGTTAGATAATACCACAATCAATTCAATATCTCATGTGCCATGTGAGTCATTGGGAACAATGTGTTTATGTATCTCTGTTGGTCCTTTCAGTTTACCACACATATTTCACATCCTAGAAGTTGATCCAATGTGGCACATGCTTCTTGGTCGACCATGGATTCATGACCACCAATGCATGACATCTTCGTGACACCAATGCATTAAAGCTGCACACAGTAAAGGAGGCCAAATCCAAGTTCGGGGGCTGCGAAACCCATTCACTCTTAAGGAAGTGCACTTTACAGATGCTGCATTCTTCATGGAAGGAAATATCCTGAAGTTAGCTCAAGCACAACTGTCTAGTCATGTTGATCCTGCTACACTTGATTTGCCAGACTTTATTAAATCAACAGCTAATTATCCACTGCCAAAGCCTCCCAAAGTAGCAAAGTTGCATAAGTTGTTTGTTCCATCGGCACCGGTAATTTCACCAGACCAGAGGTTTCGTTAGTACCTGTAAAGGTAATTGTGCATTCAAGACAACCAAAGCAAAAAATTAAAGAAATGCCACCGCTCCAAGAAGTGTAGAGTCAAGAAGAGAAAGATCACATGGTAATTGAGGATGCTGTGTAAAAACCATGATTTTTATTACAAGACTCGAACCTAAATATTATGAAATAAATATTGATGAACCAATATGGTTGGTTATCAAGTCGACCGATCATGGTTCGACTTAAGGTCACCTAGAACATATCTATTCATGAATGGATGATGAGGTGTGAGAATTTAATGAAGGGGCTCGTTGAACCTAGGAAATACCTATGGATGATGGGGTATGAGTATTTAATGGAGGGAATGGTTGAAGTGTATATATATGCAGGAGGAGGGATCGTTGAGGGGGAAAAAACTTTTTCCTAGCCGTCAAATTCTTCTTGCCTCCTCTCCGTCCCAGGCGACCTCCCCATTTCTGTGTGAGTATTTTGTCCCTCATCTTATTTGTTTCCATTAGGATTTTTGCATGCAAGGTTTGTTGAAGATACCCTGCTAAGTTGCTAGATCCCTAGCGTCTTATGCATGGGGTTCTTGTCGACTGCTTGGTATGAACTGTTGCGAGTCTTTGGGGTCGGGTGTTTGTTTTGTTGTGGGTGTGCTGCTTTGCTTCATCCTTCGATTGGCAAGAATTGTTGGGATTCTTTGAATTGCTTAGTTGTTTTGTTAATGGACATGTCAGAATGGACCTGACAGCTAATAATGGACATGTCAGAATGGACCTGACAGTCAATAATGGACATGTCAGACTGGACCTGACAGCCAATAATGGAGCGATGTCAGAATGGACCTGACAGTCAATAATGACTAATCTCAGAATGACCTGGGAGACCACCTAATCTCAGAATGAACTAGGAGACAAACTTTTAATCTCAGAATGACCTGAGAGCCTATAGAACTACATTGAGCTTGATCCCGACATGGGTATGTAGGCTAATCAAGATTGTTTGATTTCAACTCACTTAAGGAAGAATGAAAGTATGGTTGGTGGTTCTTTTACGAACTCAGGGTAAGAGAATGGATAATAAATTGGACTTCCTTTTATTTTCTTGTATTATACATGTGGCTTTGGGAAACGATCCAAGACTGTGGAACTATTATTATTATGTCTTGACTAACCACAATTTACTTTGAATGAGTCATACTTATGGTTTTAATAGAAATCATGTAACATATAAGTAACGCCCGGAGTCGTTACAAGGTTGGTTTGGTATAATTTCGAGTAACGCCTAGCTAGCTAGGCCCACAATATTGTGAAAAATGACGGGTCGTTACATGCCGCTAAGGTATTAGGACAATGGGAAATGTCAGTGAAAAACTTTTGTGAGAAAGAAGTAATTACACTTGGCCCATGCCCAATCATTTACTTGGAAGAAAAGGAATGCAATTCATTTGATGAATCAGAGATCATAACCTTGGAAACATAAGAGTCAATCATGCCGGAATTATTTCCTTATTGCATATCACGTGAAAATGAAGGATCAATGTAATCGTAGTTTGTGGGAGCAACATCGCATGAAGAGGGACTACAAGATCAAGAAATACAACAAGCATCAAGTCATTTTGAAGATGGAGTTACTCTAACAGCAGAACGACTTCTGGAAATTAATTTGGGAACTTATCAAGAGCCCAGTCCAACTTTTCTTGGATTAGGTTTTGAAGAAGTGGAGAAGCAACAACTCATTGATGTACTTAGAAGTTATAAGGATTGTTTTGCATGGTCATATGAAGAAATGTCAGGTTTGTCATCCAAAGTTGTAGTACACTACCTTGCAGTTAAGCCTGGGGTATGTCCTAGTTGTTTAAGGGAGAAGAAAGTTTAGTCCACCGATCGAGGCTATGATCGCAACAGAAATAGAGAAGTTGAAGAAGGCAAGCTTCATTTAAAGTCAAATACCTAGAATGGTTGGTAAATGTTGTCCAGGTAAAGAAGAAGAATGGTCAGATGAGGATTTGCGTGAACTTTCGAGATCTCAACAAAGCATGTCCCAAGGATGTATTTCCTTTACCGATACCTTACTTGACAATCTAGTTGGTTGTTAGATGTTTTCTTTTATGGATAGATTTAGTGGCTACAATTAGATTCATATGGCAGCTAAAGATGAAGAAAAGACAGCTTTCGATACGCCTATTAGAATCTATTACTATACGGTAATGCTATTTGGTTTGAAGAATGCAAGATACCGTTCACACCCCTCGAATGAAGCTTGAATGGTAAACAGATAGTTGGATGTATTGTGTACATAGCAAAAAAAAACTAAAAATATTGAAAAAATACAAATTGTATTTTGCTGATTCTTCTTTTGGACTTACGAAAAATCAACGAGGGGGCTAATGTTTGCACAGACTTATGTTTATCTAGTCATGAGGATAATTTGTGAGATTTATAATTATCCAATTATGTGGATAGTATTTATTTAGTTATGTGGATGATTTTTATGCCTCATAGAAAAAGTCCTTGTAGTTCCAAAAACTATAGGAGGGAATTTGTGAGGAAAATAAAGACGAGTGATGATGGCATGCCAATAAGTTTGGAATGGAGAATGCCTTCAACAACTTTATAAATAATCGGCTCCAATTTTTGATGAAGGGGGGCTCATACACTAAAAAAAAGGCTTTTGCAGAGAAAAAAAGAGAAGAGAAGAAAGCGGGAAAGAGAAGACAGATGAGGGGAGGAGCCCCTCGCTGGAGATCCATCTCCTGCGACCCCCTAGCCCATTCACCAACGTTTTGAGGTCCAATACTCTTGAAGATAGTCTCGTTGTAGTCGTGAAGCATTGACGCGGCCGCAACTTGTAGCTGAGGATGCTTTGCCATCTTGGAGTGCCGCTGGCCGGAGTCATCACCCAAGCCTAAATATCACAACCTTACTCCAAGACTCGCCCAAAGCCATCACCACAAGGCGAAGCCTTACCAAGGGGTATGCTATTTGCATCCTTTCTCTTTATTGCCGTTGCTATTTTGCCATTTTAGACTGCTAGGATCCTTGCCATTGTCCCTTCGCTGCAACCCGGCTCAATGGTTGGCTGCGAATGAGAGAGTTGCAGTTCTTTCACTACTTTATTTTAAGCCGAATCTAAGGAGCAGCCTCCATTCAAGCCTTCCCGGGGAGATTTTTCAGAAAGAATACGATTCATTAAAAGAAAGAAGAAAGGCTCGTCTCCTTGCCTGTTGCCTCATCCCCATGCGTGTATTTGTGAGCATTGCCTTGCATTGTTGGTCACCATCGAGAAAAAGAACTGCATGTTGCCTTGCCGATCACTGCTGTCCCGCGCCGCTGCCATCTTGCTGTTACGGTGCTAAAGGACACAGCTTTCACTACCCACGACCACTATTCTCGGTTACATACCAGAGCCGGCGCCGAGGGGAAGAAGAAGAGAAGCAAGAAGTCATAACTATCGCTGCCTGAAGCCCATCCCAGTCCATCACCTTGTTGCTTGGCCAACGAGAGGAAGTACAGACTTGTGTTACTGCCCCTTGCAGCCCCGAAATTGTGAAGCCGAGGAATCATTGATGTGAAGTTTGCCGAAGAGGAGAAAGCTGTCGCCTTTGGCCGAGGGACTCCTTGCTGCTGCTACTCATTGCGTCAAAAGAAGAACTACTTGTTGGAAGCTAAGGAGAAGCATTGGAATTGGAAATTGGAGAGAAGAACCTATCATTTTGTATGCATTGTTGAAGCCTCACCTCGCCAAAGTTCGTGCCTCTCTCTGATGACACTCGGTCGTGGGGAATTGTTGCTGTTGGAATCAAGAGGAAGGGGTTGTTAAAATCTCAGAAAATAGGGGATTTGAAGGAAGTTCGGTGGCTAAGTAGGGATTTCAGAAACGAGATGGAAGTCTTCATCGGAAGTCACCTTGCTGAGTAAATTGTTGCTTTGTTGATCATTGTCACTACGGGGTGGAAAGCTTAGTGTTGGGCCCTTTGGGCCCCACCCAACTATGAAACTACTGTCGGGCCATTTAAGCCCTCAAAGGGACTTTAAACAACTAAAGAAAACTTGCAATAGGTGTCATGAGCTTCTCTTAATCCAAAAGCTAGCTCAAGGAATAAGGCTTTCCTATTAGCCTATTGACAAGTCACCAATAACCTCTACGACTGATATGGGATAAACCCAACAACTCCCCTTCACACATTGGGCATGGCCCAAAACCATCATCGTGTCTAACACACTTTCCTTAAATCGACGATACCTACCTGGTAAACTCCACTTCAAATCATCAAGCGGAACCCATGAAGGAAATAACAATAATCGGTGTAGACAAACCCGGCTCGAACTTGACTCTGTACCACTTGTTGGGCCCTTTGGGCCCCCACCAAGCTCCAAAACCACTGTCCCCAAAAGAGACTTTGAACAACCAAAGAAAACTCACAATAAGTGTCACAGGCCTCTCTTAATTAAAAAGCTAGCTCAAGGAATAAGGTTTCTCATTAGCCTATATACAAGTTACCAACAACCTCTACGACTGATGTGGGATAAACCCAACACTTAGCTCGTTGCCATATCATTGCTGCCAAACAATCTGTAATCTTTGAGTTGCTTCGCCGAGAGGGAGAAAGTCTCACAATTGCTGGTTGCTGCTACTGTAAAATTGAGAGTTGTCCTGCCGTGCCGCGGAGATGAGTTAGAGCTGATGATGCCGAGGAGTCCTATCTTTGTGGAGAATTGGGAAGCTATGGGAGTTCAGAACCTTCTGCCTCGCAAAGAATTGCTGATCACTTTCACCGTGAAGAAAGAATTGCTGCAGAGCACTAAGAAAGGCAGAAAACAGAGGAGATTAAAATAGGGGAAAACTGTCGTGGATAGCTGATTTTGCGGCAATTTTCCTACCAATGCCAGTCATTTCCAGCCCCGAAGTAGTCACCAACATGAAGCCAGTGAGGTGATCTACAAACCCAAATCAAGTTTCCCTGCAATTGGAAGCTATCATCGTCGAAAAAAAATTGGGAAGTGACCCATCGGACAAGGGAGGAGACATAGTAGAAAGCATTAGTGAAAGGCCGACTTTGTGGTGGTTTTATGATGAATGCCAGTTGTTCCTGGCTCCTCAGTGTTGTCCAACATGAATCCAACGAAGCAATATTCAGACCAAGGTGGAGTACCACCAGATTCAGTCGCCTTGCCAGAAAAGACAACCCCGAAGCCTCAAAAGCCGCCACCCTCCCCTTCATGCCTAAGTGGATCTGTCGTACCCAATTATGACCAAGTCCGCTTGTTCTGTCAGGTCCACGATTAGATCTAGTTGCCCCACGAATTGATTAGATTCACGAACAGGCCCGGACCGAGACCGCGTCCATGACCCATCTACAACCTGGATTTGACCGTGCACCACCAATAGAGTGGCACACACAGAGAGAAAAGAGAGCTTGTACATGCTTCTTGGGCTGGTCCAGTATTTAATTGTTTTAAACCAACCTGAAGTGGTCTAGTTTAGCTATAATTACAAAAATTGGAATTGCGATGTGAATCGATTTCTAAGGGAGTCACTAAATCGGATTTAATCGGTGTAAATTGGTCAGGAATTAGTTCAGTTGAATCAGTCCAAATTGGTCCTATACAAAAATTTGACAACTCATAACACAAATATATAAAATACATAATTACATAATTTCGCAACACAAATACACAAGTTTATATTTTAATACAAGCACAAAAGATAAACATTATTTATCATCATAAGACTACAATTTCATAAGTGTAATGTTTGATATATTATCATTTGTTCTCTATCAAATAATAATAACAAGTTATCAATACAAGTCTACAAAATCAAGGTTTAACATAATTTTACATGTTTAATACTAAATCATCTAATTTATTATCTACAGCATCTTTGGAGTCTGAATCACTATCATCTAATTTTACATGTTGCTTCAATCGATATACCCCTCCACTTATGATTTTTACAAAAGTTACAAGTTACTTGCTTCTTGGATGCATCTAATTGGTGTGTCATATTCTCAATCAATATTCATCTTTCGTATGACAAATTTGGCACTGAAAAATAAACTTGCTTCCATAATAAAATAAAATAACTTACAAAAACACTTGATAACATAATTGTAAACAGCAGACAAACAAAAAAAATGTCACGAATAAATACTTTTGTCCTATAATTTACATTCATATGAACTATAATAATAAAACAAAAAATATATGGTTCATTTCACCTAATATGTCATGAATAAAAAGTTTCACCTAATAGTCGTGATAACCAAATATACAAAAAGAAATACAGTATGTGGAGAGCTTTAATAGTCTACATCATATTCTTCCATGTTTCTTGCCCTTCCAATCTTCTCATGTAGTATGGAAGTGGTTTTATGAGCTCCCTCCCCGACCAAATTAGATTCTTTTCTACCATCCTCCCTATGTTTACCAGCTTCTCTCAATCTAATAAATATGTCATCGAAATTTGCTTATTTTATATTTGTGGATTTCATCCCTTACTATGATCTGTATTCCTCAACCTATACAGGAGCTTATACTATTCTGCTTATCTCTCTCCTTTTTAAAAACACCCTCATCATCCGACATCTTTGCAACCAGCTCCATATTCAGTGATAAAAAAGAGCTTTAAAAAAAAAGCTCATAATTCCATCGAACTCTAAATAGTTTATATAATATTTATATCATTTAACATTGAATACCAACAGGAAAGGTGAATATAAGGCTTAGAGTGAACATTGATGTACCAAAATAAATATCATACCAGCATATAAACCCAAATATAGTTTGAGTATATATATATATAAGAGTTCATAAATTGTGATAAAGGTGAATACATGCCTACCCATATTATTTGGGTAGTTCCAACCCATATCTATTTTCTAATTTCAAAGTGAATAATGTCACTAAAGGTGAACAAAGTCTCCTCAGATCAAAACATATACATGAAGGAAACTCGATACTTGAATAAACTCAGCACCAAAATACATTAATAAAAGATTGCATTAACAAAAAAAACAAAACAGGAAACAAAAGAATCCCCACACTTATATTCTCCAAATCCATTATTTAAAAAAGAATAAAAACAAAGAAACAAATTATTTTGTTTCTTCTAATGATGGTTATTTTATCTTCATGTTCCATAATAGTTGACATGCATCAAAAATCAACAATAATTTGGAAAAATAAATAAATGATAGAAAAACACTACCTCAATCCAATAGTGAAACAAATTCTTAAGCAATATACAAAAGTACAAGTTCCACAAACTAACCGTTTCATCATATGTAAAATTTAAATTTTTACCTATAATTTTCGTAGCAATCGATCACAGTCCAAATCAACAGAGGGAGGGGCTCACACAGGAGGCAGAGGGAGGGGCTCACACAGGGCGCCAAAGGGAGGTCGTGGCACACGGGGGCATTGGCAGAGGGAGGGCGAGGCTGGAAGCAAAAGTGTTGGCGGCAGATGGAGGACCGAGGCCCAAGGGGGTGGCGGCGGGAGGAGGCCGAGGCACACGGGGAGCGGCGGAGGGAGGCCAAGGCACACGGGGGTTGCGGTGGAAGGAGGGAAGAGGCAGAGGCAAAAGGGGGCAGTGGTGGACGGGCAGAGGGATGGGGAGGTAGGGATTTTAGGTTTTAAAATTTTAATTCCACTTTTGCCCATACGTAAATAATTTATTCATTAAGATACTTAGGTTATTTTCGTTATTTACCCATAAAAACCGAATCTCCCAAATTTACACCGATTTGAATTCAGTTGTGAATCAGTCCAAATCGGCCGATTCAACAACCAATTTTTAACTAACTGATTCATCAATTTTTTTGATCGAATGTGTTCCGATTAGATTTAAATCAGCCGATTCCTAGTAAAATTGGCCAATTTTTGCAACTCAGGGTTCAATCTATCAAAAATCTGAAAGTAATTTTGAAGACCTTATAGACCTTGGATCGAGCCAAAATTTGCTACCACACCGTTTTTGGGTACCCAAAATGCAATAATGGGGTCATTTTAAAGATTTGAAAACCAAAATGTGACAAACCATGATATTAGAGTCAAAGATCTCAAAGGCGAATTTATTTAAAAGTGACAAATTTCTAATATGTTATAAAAGTGTTAAATCAAAGTTGAAAATTAGTAAATTATAAGTATTAATCTTACCGTGGCTGACTTAAGGATTCAACTTAAACCCTAAGGAATTACGTAACAAATTTCCTGCATGTCATTTGGCATTTACAATATTTTTTATTTTCAACGCATTATCTTTTTGCGCGGCAAGGGCACTTCGATTCAAACGAACTCTTAATCCCGAATTGAAAAAATACAGCCTATAGGGGCAATCGATCCCGCGCTCGGACAAATGTTTACAAGGGGGAGTGTCTTTTTCCTCAATAAATAACCAACGGGCCTCATTCGAAAGACCTGTTCAAACATTTTATTAAGGATTAATAAGTAATTAGGGACTTGGACGGGAGTAGTTGGGCATGGGGCAATACTTGTGGACTTCCCGCATGCACGTGTTGGCCGCAACGTCCAGTTAAATGTGGAGGCATGCATCCATGCAAGATCCCTCGGAATGATTGTGTGAACCACATTTTTCCTCCGTACCCCTTGGAAGTATATACATGCTCTACAGCGATTCTATAGATCCTTTTTTTGTTTTTTCGATTCAAAGAATCTGATTATTAAAAGAAACAGATTGTTTGATTCATTTGTATCGAACGATTCACAAGGGATAGATAGCTCGAAGTGATTGTAAGAGGGTTCTGATTGTGGGTTTAATTTGTTGCTAATAGTTTGTGAGCTAGAATTGTGAAAGCAAGCTGTTTGGAGATGGAGTTTGATGGAAGAGGAGGAGGAGGTCATAATACTGTTGATGGCATGGCCGATTACGAGGAGGAGAAGAGGTTTGCGTTGCCGGTGGATTCCGAACACAAGGCGACGCAGTACAAGCTGTTCTCGGCGGCGGCGCCGCACATGAGAGCCTTCCACCTCTCGTGGGTCTCCTTCTTCGCCAGCTTCGTCTCCACCTTTGCGGCGCCGCCGCTGCTCCCCGTCATACGCGACGACCTCGACCTCACCTCCACCGACATTGGCAACGCCGGCATCGCCTCAGTCTCCGGCGCCGTCTTCTCCCGGCTAGCCATGGGCATCGCCTGCGACCTCCACGGCCCGCGCCTCGCCTCCGCCGCCGCAGCCCTCCTCACCGCCCCTGCGGTCTACTGCGCCGCCGTCGCCAACTCCGCCGCCTCCTTCCTCCTCGTCCGCTTCCTCGCCGGCTTCTCCCTCGCCACCTTCGTCTCCACCCAGTTCTGGATGAGCTCCATGTTCTCCGCACCCGTCGTCGGTACCGCCAACGGCCTCGCCAGCGGGTGGGGCAACCTCGGTGGCGGCGCCACCCAGCTCCTCATGCCCCTCCTCTACGGCCTCGTCCGGCGGATGGGCGCCACCGCGTTCAGCGCTTGGCGCATCTCGTTCTTCGTCCCCGCCACCGTCCAAGTAGCCGCCGGCCTCGCCGTCCTCTTCCTCGGCCAAGACCTCCCCGACGGCAACTTCTACCAGCTCCAGAGAACCGGCGACCAGCACAAAGACGAGTTCTCCAAGGTCCTCTACAACGGCGTCACCAACTACCGAGCATGGATCCTTGCTCTAACCTACGGCTACTGCTTCGGCGTGGAGCTCACCATCGACAACATCATCGCCGAGTACTTCTACGACAGGTTCAACCTCGACCTCCACACTGCCGGCATCATCGCCGCCTCCTCCGGCATGGCCAACATCGTCTCCCGCCCAGGCGGAGGCCGGCTCTCCGACTTCATGGCGAAGATGTTCGGCATGAGGGGAGGCTCTGGAGCTTGTGGGTCGTACAGACCCTCGGCGGCCTCCTCTGCATCTTGCTCGGGAAGTTGACCTCGTTGGGCGCCTCCATCGCCGTCCTCATCGCCTTCTCCTTCTTCGCCCAAGCCGCCTGCGGCCTCACCTTCGGCGTCGTCCCCTTCGTCTCCCGAAGGTATAGTACGTCGTAGCCATGCAACCCATCTCCCCAAACTCTTCTCTAAAACACCAATCTTTCGGTATTTGGACGTCTATGGAGTGGATTGACTAGAAAACTTATGATTTGCAGGTCGCTCGGGGTGGTGTCAGGGATGACCGGCGGCGGTGGCAACGTCGGCTCGATAGTGACCCAGCTCATCTTCTTCCGAGGGACGAGGTTCTCCAAGGAGACGGGGATCGTGCTCATGGGCGTGATGATGCTGGCCTTCACGCTCCCCGTTTGGCTCATCTACTTCCCGCAGTGGGGCGGCATGCTCGCCAGCGGCGGCGCGGGCAAGGGCGGCGCGTCGGAGGAGGCCTACTACTTGTCGGAGTGGAGTGAGGAGGAGAAGGAGGAGGGCCTGCACCATGGGAGCCTCAAGTTCGCGGGTAATAGTCGAGGGGAGAGAGGTCGGAGGGTGAGCTCAGTCACCACACCGCTGCGGGAGACGGCCGACGTTGCCGGCGTGTAGTCCGATGATTACCTACCGGTCTTACAAGTGGTTTCCCGGCAAGTACATATATGTAGTGGTTAATCAAGGTTAGTGACGATAATTAGCATAAGTGATATATAATACATATGTATATCATCTTCCAATGGATCATCTATCTCTTAATCTATTTACATTTAAATACGTCAAAATAATATACTTTTAAAAAAGAACATTCCTAACTATTTTAAATAAGCATAAAAAATTGGTTATCGGCTCAAAAAATGAAATGGATTGTTTAAAAATTTTGGTCAAGCTTAATTAAAATTTAGAAATTATTGAAGTAATAATTAAGCTGAAAAGCAAAATTAAACTAGTTGATCAATCATGTTACAATTAATCACTAATCTTGTTTATCTTATAGTCACAGAAAATTTTGTTAACTTGCATTACTTGCATATAATAATTACATTTAAGTTTATTTTTAAACATATTTTCACACATTTTTAAAAACCAATTATTGACCGGTGAAAAGTCTTTTACTTGGTCTCAAAGTCGCCGGTTTGGCTCTAGCCAGTGACTTAACGGTCAACGCATCCGAAACTCCCAACTCCCAACTCCCTAAACGTATGGTTCTTTTAAGCTCAATTCGTGTCAGAAGACGATTCGGCCACGTCATCATCCACCTGGACAAACACGCCAAAACGTATACTTAAGCGTCTTCCCAAACGTGTATTGCGCACTCACTTTTAATTTAATTTAATCTTATTTATTTAATACGAAAAATTACAAAATTTATGAAACTTAGATATATTGAAGCAAAATAGTCTTCAGAAGCAGAAGTCTTTCAAGCCATGGGGGAGGAGGGTCTTTGCGGCGGCGCTGCGGGCATTCTGTTTTTGGAGTTTGGTGGTGATGCTTACCCAACATAGCAGGGTGAAGCTGTTCCCGCTCTTGTCCAATCTCTCCCCACAATCTCGCTTTTTGCTTCATAGCTCGCAACCGAATCCCTCTTGATGTAGTTTGGAATGCTTTCTTCAGGGTAAATATGCTTCCACTTTCTTTCATCTGAATATTACTGTATTTTAGTTGCTATGAGAGCATCAACTATTCATTTATTTTCAATGGACTGGGGTGATTTTCCATTTTGTTCCATTATTTCTGTTGCAATTTTTAATCATAATCTGAGAAACTGATTCCAATTCTGTGGCATGAAATGTTTGTTCAATTTGTTGAAGTCGTGTATGGTGGTGAAGTGTTTACACCTTTTCATGAATGCCCCTGTATCGATTGTCTGCAACTATTTAGTAAGCTATAATAGAAGTTTTGAAAGTCCTACATCGCGGTCTATTTGCTTGTTCTAGATGACCTCACTAACAAGTGTTGGCACTGGTTCTGAAGGGTCACGAGGGGAAATTTTCAATTAATATCCATTCCAGACCTGGATTTGTGCTAAATCAAGCAACAACTACACGATCATCTTACTTCTATGATCGACAGATCAATGATAGTAACCAGTCAAAACCTTGAAAAAATTCTCAGCTAGTACCGCTTCATCATTCTCTAGATGCCTGTGCTAGAATCAAGCTTGCATATCCCTCTCCTTCATTGAAAAATCATCTGCTTAGCTTATGTTGGATTTCTAGCTTGTAGCAAAATGTTAAGATTAGTAATTCTGATCATTTAGTAATAGCTGATACTTTTTGGGATGCATTGTATTTTTTAAAATGACATCTGCAATAATAGATTAGAGTAACATTGAAAAAAGAGGATGTTTTAGCAAATAAGTGTTAATATATGTGATTATATTAATGATATATATCTCATTGTCACACTCAAAATATTAAAGAAATTTCGGAATACAAACAGAGGTGGCTATTTGTTTTTCCATGGAGGATGAAGGGCCTCAAACCATATCTATAAATAGAAACTCATTTGCGTCATTTTAAGGAAGGCAAGACAACAGAAGATAAGATGTAAGAGATAAAATAGAAAGGGGTGTAGAGATAAGAAGAGGAAATCTTATTTACCGGTGTAATCCTATACAAGTCTTGAGAGAAGAAAAATCTTGGGGATCTCAATTGTAAGGGTTGGGTGAGTAATCTTCTTGTACATCTCTATATGTTTAGCGATTGTAATCTTTTGTTGAAGTAGTGAATTGTAATCTTTTGTTGAAGTAGTGAATTGTTCGTGGTTGTCCCGTGGTTTTTAACTCTCGAGAAAGGAGAGTTTTTCACGTTAAATCTCTGCTCTTTTAGTTTTGTTTTATTTTATTTCTCAGGCATTATTTTCCCATCTTGTGTTCGCTATTGTTAATCTTCAATTTTGGGGATTTTTCTCAATAATTGGCGCTATTTGTGGGAACATTCATTCAATCGGATCTTGATTTGAGTGGGAGTCATGGCCGACACTTTCAAGACTGGGGATATTGAGAAATTTGATGGAACAAATTATCAACGGTAGAGGATGCAGTTTGAGGATAGGAACAACTACATCAACTGCTTGTAGGTACCAAGCCGGATTTCGAACAACTATTTGGAGTGGTGATGGATGCTTCAGACAGAGTCGTTGGCGGTATACTACAGCAAGTGGCCATGGCCATGGTGCATTGTCAAAGAAAGAAGAAATCTCTCCGACAGGCAAAGAGGCGGTTCTTTGGACTTCGCCTACTTACAAGGGATGCCCAAGTGGCCGCCCTCCAAGACCAGTCTCACGTAGACCTTCATCTCCCTCGACCTGCAGAATGACAGGCTGCAGTGGGTGGTGTGGCAGGCGTTTGGTACCTGGGTGGAGGTGATCGTGGCAGTTTTGACCACGGGGCTACGGTTGGAGTAGGTGTGGAAACTGGCACGAGGACCGGCGTAGTGAACGTCGCGGCAGGTGGCGCGAGGAGCAAGAGAAGTGAGTGCCCGTTACCAAGCTTGGTCAGCTGGTGAAGGAGCGAAAGATTTGGTCTTTGGAGCACATCTACCTCCATTCGTTACCGGTGAAGGAGCACCAGATCGTGGAGACCCCCTTCGGCCCAGTGCTCAAGGACGACGTCATGAAAATCATGCCGATGCAGAAGCAGACCCGCGCCGGGCAGCGCACCATGTTCATGGCCTTCATCGTTGTCGGCGACGGCAACGGCCATGTCGTGCTCAGCGTCAAGTGCAGCAAGAAGGTGGTGACGGCGATCCGGGGGAGGGCGATCATCCTCGCTAAGCTGACAATAATCCCTGTCCGGAGGGGTTATTGGGGAACATGATCGGGCCACTTTCACGAAGGCTGATAAATGAAGTTTTTTGTCAGATCTTGTCTAATGGGTCAGCAGGATAAGGTGGAGAGAAGGTTAGAGGCTGGGTTGCTACAGGCACTACTTACACCTTCGAGACCATGGAGCTCGGTCTCAATGGACTTTGTGTCTGGAATTCCTAGGGTGAAGGCAATGTCAACAAGGTTAGTGGGTTAGTTTTCTTAGTACTTGTATTTACAGTAATACCATAGGGATGCTCAACCGAGACTGCTGCCGAATACTTCTTCAAGAACATGGGAGGAGTACTGGCGTCTTGACCAACATTGTTTCAGCTAACTATTCTCAGTTTGACAGGTAGACTGAGAGGGCGAATGCATTGAGGCATTTCGTTATTGCCAACTAAAGGAATTGGTTGGAATTTCTTAAGGCGGCGCAGTTTTGTTATAAACTGCATCGTTATTCAGCTATGGGGCTTAGTCCTTTTGACGTTGCTATGGGCTACCAACCTCTTACACCACTAGAGGTTGCTCTACAGGGAGGTAGAGTACGGGGTCCAGCTGCACACAGGTTTACCAGGGATAGACAAGAACTGTGTAAGGAGGCGATGGATTCATTGGCCGAGGCAACGAGCAGAATGAAGCGATATCCTGACTCAAGGGCATTGTCATTCAGCGTGGGGGACAAAGTAAAGTTAAAGCTCAAGCCACTGATTTGGGAGAAAATCAATGGTACTGAGGCGCATCGGGTATTGGTGCAAAGGTACGATGGTCTTTGTGAGGTGGAGAAGGTACAGGGGTACAAGCTTCACCTAGTTTTCCATGTTAGTTTTCTCGAACTTTCCCATGAGGACTTGGTCAATCCGAGGAGAGCTTGTCCGAAGAGAGCTCGTCCTACTGTCCGGCAACAATTTGGGAAAGGTAGGGAGGATTTTAGAGTATAGACACGTCAGCCTGGGGACTTCAAAGGATCGGATGGAGTTTGTATATTAATGTAGGAGAACCAGAGTCCTACGATGAAGCCATGACTGACAAAGTTCATCTTAAGTGAGAGTTAGCCATGAAGGATGAGGTGTCATCGTTGGAGAATAATCATGCATGGGAGTTGGTGAAGTTGCTACAAAAAGGGAGGTTCTACAAAACAAGTGGAAAGGGGAATTGAGAAGCAAGGCTAGTTGGGAAAAGGAGAGGGACTTATGGCAATTGAAGAGCAAGATCAAGAAGTTTTGGGCAGAACTAAACCCTCCGATGAGGACATCAGGTCTCATTGGTGGGGGATGATTGTCATGGCAGTAGCCGTGGGATGCGCTGGGAGCTATGGTTTGGTGGTTGTTCCTAGTCATCCCGCGTCCAAGACGGATAGTTGGCACTATCCGAGTGGTGGAAACAACTTACTAGAGTTAATTCGTGTTAGATTTGCAAGCAAAGATCAAGCTGTGGTGCATGAAGCATGTCGGGTGATCATGGTGTACTAGCGAGTTCTAGGATTTGGAACGAGCAAAGTATCGGTACTCGATGGAGCGTATCGGCATTATGATCTGTTATTGTACCGAGCATGTCAATATATCGGCAAGAGGAAACCTCAAAGGCGTGTCGGGTTCCAGGTAGCGTGTTTGAGGGGTGTGATGACCAAACACCGGGCTGAGCAGCTACGGGCGCGCATATCGGCTAAGCGAGGTTGATGTTGCAAGTCACGAATACCGGGCATGCCGAGACGAGCAGTGTAGTGGTACGTGGGCAAGCATGGGTGCGTGGATGTGACCGAGAAAATTACCGGGCTTACAGTATTTGGGTCGAGTTGCCGAGTAGTGCTGTAATGCCGGTGTTTGGGGCGTACAGTTTACGGGAAGCGCCTAGAGACGGGACCGCTAGCCAAGACTGGTTAGGTAAGACCAAGAGGGTTCGACCATGCAGCCGATATGCGCTGAAGGATGTGCATTGATGTTGCCATAAGCTTCTTTTAATCTTATTTCAATACCTTACAATTAAAGTGAATTTTCATTCTTCCAGCAAAGAGGACCTTGAAGGGGAAATTGTCTGCAGAACACTAACTCATACTTCATGGGATTTATCTTCTTCAAAATTTCGCGAGAGGCGTGGATGGCATCCAGTGACATATAAGCTTGCAGATGTTACACCACCCCTCATTCAAAGTATTAAGGTATATCAATTCCTATTAGATAAGTTCAACATTTGTAGTCAATAATTTGTATCTCGTGCATAGCTCTGCCAAATAATGTATGAACATCAGGTATGTTTTTTTGAGTTCCTAGCATTAGCCATTTTTAATGAGAATGGGAAGAGTTTTAGTATGGGCCATTTACGAATATTCATCTGAACTCTATTCATAAGTGACGGTATGCATAAGCAGGATATTGACAACGTGTACTATGAGACTGAGTATAGGAGAGAATGGTGTAGCAGCAAAGGCAAACCATCTGCATGCTTTCTTTTTGCGAGGAAATTTACTAAACCTACGACATTAAGACTTCTCAATATGATATGTATTCATTTCACTTCATTGGTGGGTTCATTTTTTATCATCAGATCCTACTTCCTCGACTGTCTTCCTGATTTCATTTTGTTTAAATGTTATAATAAGTCCTTATATTCATGTCTCCCAGTAATTAAAATGGAAACTGTTGAGGACTGCATATAGGTTAAGACGTCTCTGTAATACGGTTCAGAACAAATGCAAAAATGTTCATGCATGTGAAATGTTTAGGGTTTGCGGTTTGTGTCAACAAGAATTATAACAGTTCCATATTTTTTTCCATCAAAACTATTATGGTTTGTGATAACAGTACCATATTCCTGTGGGCAATGTTATGAATTTTGTATTTCAGAACGACCATTCTAGAGTGTCATAATTTAGTGTCGTAGTTGATATTGGTTTTGAATATCTGCCTCTCATTTTAGTGCAACTTCTTTTGTTGGCAGTCATTGGTGGGAGGTTAAGTTATATCTGGAAGTTAAATTAGTTATTGGTATGCCTCTCATCTCTACTTTTAATCTGTATATACATTTTTAAGCTAAAAAAATGAAAACAATAATAATGCAGTGCATCATTACATTAAAGATTATCTTCTTTCTTTTTATGTTAATTGACTAACAAACACAACTTCCTTTGCCTAAAACATATGGTTCTGGTCTAAGACTTGTGAACAAATAAATATTCAAAAGTAAATCCCCATGGTTTATAAAATAGCATAAGGTGAAAATAATGATCATGATGGCAAAAATTTTTCGGTCTTAAATTCCTGTTGGGCTTCTTCTATAATGCTACTATTAATTGGGAGCTTTGTTTCTAAGTGATGTATGGAAGTATGTAAATTGCTATCACATCTTAGAAATGAGATATTTATAGAAAGTTTCTTAAACACCTCTAAGAATTGCTGAAATGTGTTATCTTGTTTACATTTTTGTAGTCTCTACATATATAGATTTCTTGAGAACCGGTTATGTTGATCAAATGAATACTTAGTGGTAGGACTTCTGCCAATTCATCCTTATTTTCTTTTTTACGTTCAACTGCCTTTGAGTTAGCTATGAGAATTGGTGTCTTTTGATTGTGAAGATTTTTCAATTTCTTACCACTTCTCAATGTAATGACTTTACATTCTTTACCCTCTCCCTTAGGATTTTGAGTATCACTAGGGAGTTCACTTTGTGGCTTATTACTCAATGCACTAGCAATCTGATCTATTTGAATTTCCAAATTCCTCGTAGAAGCTTTCTGACTTTACATAAATTATATGAATATTTCCACCATAGTTAGTTTCTTTTCCTGAGGTTGTACCCTATTGTGTCGAAAACTTGGAGGAGCTTTTTGTTGTGGACTTGACTTTGAGGCTTGGTTGCCTCCCCATACAAAGTTTGGATAATTCCTCCATGGATCGTAAGTATTGAAATAAGGATTTTTTTGTTGTTTCGTATGGTTTTCAACAAAATTTATTAATTCAAGATTGTTGACACAATGTTCAGTAGGATGTCTTTCAACACACCACTTACACTTAGTTGCTAGTATGTTCACTAAATTCATATTAGAATTCATCCCTAAAGCTTGCACATGTTTTGACAGAGTAGTCGCTTATGCAGACAAAGCGCTCAATGTGTCCACTTCGAGAATACCTCCACTCTTCTTCCTCATTGCTCTATCCTGCTCCATGTGACAATGGTTAGATACCAGCTTTTTCAATAATTAGTTAGTTTCTCTATATGATTTGCTTATGAGGGATCCAATGGCAGCAACATCTACAATGGATTTAGTTTATCCATAAAGTCTATTATAAAATGTTTGAATTTGAACCCACGGGGGAATTCCATAATGTGGACATTTCCTTAGGCAATCCTTGAGTCATAAAGCGATTTATTATCCAGTTGCACAAAAGAAGTAATATCATTATGAAAATTGATAATTTTAGATGGTGGAAAGTATTTAAACAAAAATATTTTTGTTAATTTATTCCAAGTGGTGATAGAATTAGGTGCATGTGAATTCAACCATAATCTTGTATTTTCAGCTAAATAATTTGGAAATAATCGAAGCTGGATAGTTGCTTTAGACACTTGATTCATTTTAAATGAATCACAAATAGCAATAAAATTGAGCAGGTGAGTATGTGGATCTTTATGCGCCAATCTGGCAAATTGTCCCACAGTTTGCAATATTTGGAACATCACTTATTTTAACACAAAGCTATTTGTTTTAATCGATGGCTTGAGAATGCTTAAATGTAATCTGTCTAAAATAGGAAGAGCAAACTCTTCTAGAGCCTTTGTGTCATCATCATTGGCTATCGGTGGAAGATTATTATTCTTCTGCCCTACCTCCATTGATCTCCGAACTCTAGCTTCTTGGCGTAGTCGCCAACAAGTTCTCTCGATCTCTAGGTTATATGACTTTAGATCCTGATTAAATTCTCCTTGCATGCACTACGCAATACCTAATTAAATAATAAAGAAAAACAAAACTTAGAAAGAGATGAGAATAATTTAAGCAAACAATCAAACTAATTTCAATAAAATCAACTTCTAGTTTAATTCCTTGTCAACGACGCCAAAAACTTCTATGTGGAAATTATAACACATGTACATGTGTTGAATCAAGTAATAATAATGATAAGAAAGTATTGTCCAATGAGGAATTAGTATTAGAAATTCTCAATTACCAAAATTAATTTAATTAATTATACTTAAATGAAAGCAAATTCAAAGAGTGATTTAATTATGAATTAAGATTAAATTAATTTAACATGCAATATTTAAATTAAATATTAACTTTAAGACGACAAACATAGGATTTTCAATTTCACGTAGTGCTCTATATGATTAAAATTATAACTTTTATCTATGAGTAAAGTTATAACTTTTATCTATAAATTACACATTTAGATTATTAACCACATGAATTAATTATTCGTGATAATCTCTTGATTCATCGTAAATTTTTTAATAAAATTGTGTTTGTAAAATAATACTCTAAGTTTTGTCTTTAAGAGTTACCCAATACATATGAGTATATCTTTATCTTACTTATAAATTACCCAAAAGAGATAAACAAAGGTTATTTTATTCAATAACAAATTTAATTTTTCTATCTTTAAATAAGATCAAATCTTTAAATCTTACAATAGATGGTCAATCTAATGATAACATTAAGAACGGTATAAAATAAATTATCCAAAATCACAATCATATAGATAAAAATTAATAAGCTTTATTAATCTATGCACTAGGTATCATTGGAAATCCTGTAAAAGAATTTATTTTATAAAATATTCAATTAAACTCAACTTATTTATATGTGATATGAAAGACATCATTTAATTACAATGAAAACTAAATCAAAATAAAAAACTCTTTTTGAGAAAGTGTCTTATTCTTCTGATCCAACTTCTTCATCGTTCCTTCTCGTCTTTTGTGCTATCACTTAATCGTCAAGAGTTGTTCCTTTTCTTTTTCTTAAAACCATAATCAAGTTTTTAAAGGATCCACCAAAATATTTTAAGTGGGGTCCTCCAAGATCTCCAGAAATATTAAAAAAATCAATTTTTCTCGCTGCTGCCAGCACTCGAACACTCAGCTATTGGCAATAAAATTTTCTTAACCAAAACCGCACTCGAGCGCTATACTCTCGTTAAAGTTTTTAGGTTACGTTTTTTAGCCTGATTTAGCCTTGAATTCATTCTAAATCGTATTTTAATTCTTATACCTTGTTAGAACAACATTAATTAATATTTTTATATCAAAATTATAATAATTTCTCGTATTATTAATATTATCTAATAAACTCTTAAACTAATAAAATTGAAATATAAATGATTCATCCATATATACATTGCTGGTACAAAAAGTATACATAAAATCTCTCGCAATTGTTGGTACAAACAATAGAATCTACATTGCTGCTCATGCGGACAATTGGAAATCAACATGGGGCAATACGGTCGCAAGTTGTCAACGTTGCGTATCGGCTAAATATAACAAACTAATTATTTATATATGAGAACAAAACAAAAACAGCTGGTTTGCCCGAGAGGTTAAGGGGGAAGACTTAAGATCTTCTGCACAGAAGTGCGCGTGGGTTCGAACCCCACAGCCAGCAGTTTTCTTTCGCTATATACTTTTTTGGTTATTATCTATAATATTTAATTAGATGTTAAGCGTTTAAAAAATATTAATATAAGTGTTAATTTATTTAACCGATTTTTTTAAAACGAAAATATATTTTATTATTATCTTATAATATTCAATTGAAGGCTTAGCGTTTAAAAAATATTAATATAAGTATGAAAAAAATTTGGCAAAACTTTGAGATATTTATGATTATTGATGATTAAAAAATGCAAGGGTAATTTTCAGTCACCCAACATATCCTCTCTTTTTTTCATTTTCCTTTTTTATCATTTGCTTCCTTCCGCAGAATTGAGGCAAAAAATATAGATTATTTTTTTCTATTTTATCTTGTCGTAAACTATATTAATATTTAATTTGATATTTTCAATTTTTTAATCTTCTCTATTCAAATTTATTTGGGTTTACCTTCTCCTTTCCCAATACAATGATAAAATGGCATGTATATGTCTTCATACTTACACATTTTTAAAAAATCTAACATAATCTACATCCTCACATTTTTTAACTCAATCAAATAGTGACCTTTAATTATGTTCGTATAATGCATTTGTGAATTTCAAATGCAAATTAGTGAGGGCGTTTCTTTGAAGGGAGTAACTAACTTCTCTCTAACCCACTTGAAAGGAGAGGTTTCAATCATAATTTTCTCAGTTCTCTTCAATGAGTTGCAAGTAAGGGTTCTTAATATAGTCAGGCCGGCAAGGTCATTTAAAATGATTGTTGTATGTGTGGACTTCCCGTCCTAAATCCTAATATCTTTCGACTTATTAAACATTGCTTTCAATGCGGACTCGTAATGAATCGGACAGGAGGAAAAACAGAATACGAGTTGGGGATAATCGGACTAAAAAACACCTTTCCATTTTAATTACCCATTAGTAATAAGGTCAAAAGTGGCTTATTTTTGCCATTATTTATTTATAATGTTTACAAGGGAGAGTGTTTTTTTACTGAAAAACCAACGGGCCACATCCGAAAGACCTGTTCAAACTTTTTATTAAGGATTAATAAGTAATTAGGGACTTGGACGGTAGTAGTTGGGACTTGGGCATGGGGCAGTAGTTGTGGACTTATCGCAGGCACCACTTGGCCGGCCGCAACGTCGAGTCAAATGAGGAGGCATGCATCCATGATCCATGCAAGATCCCTCGGATCACTTGTGTGAACCACATTTCTCTTCCGCATCCCTTGGAAGTATATACACGCTTTGACGAATCTAATGTAGCGATTCTTTAGATCCTTTTTCTTTTTGTTGTTTTTTCGATTCAAAGAATCTGATTATTGAAAGAAAGAGATTGTTTGATTCATTTGGATCGAAGGATTCACAGGGAATAGAGAGTCAAACACCCACAAGGACAGCGCTGCCTCAAAAGTCCACTCTTTTGCAGGTTTTACACTCCACCAACTTCTTCTTCTCCAACGTCGATCTCCACCGACGATGTTAGTTTTATTAATGGAGATGATGAATAGATAGCTGGGGGGTTCTGATTCTGGGTTTAATTTGTAGCTAATAGTTTGTGAGCTAGAACTGTGAAAGGAAGCTGTTTGGAGATGGAGATTGATGGAAGAGGTGTTGATGGCAAGGCCGGTTATGAGGAGGAGAAGAGGTTTGCGTTGCCGGTGGATTCCGAGCACAAGGCGACGGAGTTCAAGCTGTTCTCGGCAGCGCCGCCGCACATGAGAGCCTTCCACCTCTCGTGGGTCTCCTTCTTCGCCTGCTTCGTCTCCACCTTCGCGGCGCCGCCGCTGCTCCCCGTCATACGCGACGACCTCGATCTCACCTCCACCGACATCGGCAACGCGGGCATCGCCTCCGTCTCCGGCGCCGTCTTCGCCCGGATAGCCATGGGCACAGCCTGCGATCTCCTCGGCCCGCGCCTCGCATCCGCCGCCGCTGCTCTCCTCACCGCCCCTGCGGTCTACTGCGCCGCCATCGCCGACTCCGCCGCCTCCTTCCTCGTCGTCCGCTTCCTCGCCGGCTTCTCACTCGCCACCTTCGTCTCCACCCAGTTCTGGATGAGCTCCATGTTCTCCGCCCCCGTCGTCGGTACCGCCAACGGCCTCGCCGGCGGGTGGGGCAACCTCGGCGGCGGCGCCACCCAGCTCCTCATGCCCCTCCTCTACGGCCTCGTCCGGAGGATGGGCGCCACCGCGTTCACCGCCTGGCGCATCTCGTTCTTCGTCCCCGCCACCGTCCAAGTCACCGCCGCCCTCGCCGTCCTCTTCCTCGGCCAAGACCTCCCCGACGGCAACTTCTACCAGCTCCAGAGAACTGGCGACAAGCACAAAGACGAGTTCTCCAAGGTCCTCTACAACGGCGTCACCAACTACCGAGCATGGATCCTTGCTCTCACCTACGGCTACTGCTTCGGCGTGGAGCTCACCATCGACAACATCATCGCCGAGTACTTCTACGACAGGTTCAACCTCGACCTCCACACTGCCGGCATCATCGCCGCCTCCTCCGGCATGGCCAACATAGTCTCCCGCCCCGGCGGAGGCCGGCTCTCCGACTTCATGGCGAAGAGGTTCGGCATGAGGGGGAGGCTCTGGAGCTTGTGGGTCGTACAGACCCTCGGCGGCCTCCTCTGCATCTTGCTCGGGAAGTTGAGCTCGTTGGGCGCCTCCATCGCCGCTCTCATCGCCTTCTCCTTCTTCGTCCAAGCCGCCTGCGGCCTCACCTTCGGCGTCGTCCCCTTCGTCTCCCGAAGGTATAGTACGTCGTAGCCATGCAACCCATCTCCCCAAACTCTTCTCTAAAACACCAATCTTTCGGTATTTGGACGTCTATGGAGTGGATTGAATAGAAAACTTATGATGTGCAGGTCGCTCGGGGTGGTGTCGGGGATGACCGGCGGCGGTGGCAACGTCGGCTCGATAGTGACCCAGCTCATCTTCTTCCGCGGGACGAGGTTCTCCAAGGAGACGGGGATCGTGCTCATGGGCGTGATGATGCTGGCCTGCACGCTGCCCGTTTGGCTTATCTACTTCCCGCAATGGGGCGGCATGCTCGCCGGCGGCGGCGCGGGCAAGGGCGGCGCGACGGAGGAGGCCTACTACTTGTCGGAGTGGAGGGAGGAGGAGAAGGAGAAGGGCCTGCACCATGGGAGCCTCATGTTCGCGGGTAATAGTCGGGGGAGAGAGGTCGGAGGGTGAGCTCCGTCGCCACACCGCCGCCGGAGACGGCCGCCGTCGCCGGCGTGTAGTCCGATGATTACCTACAGCCCCTTCAAGTGGTTTTCCGGCGAGTACACACATGTCGTGGTTAATCAAGGTTAATAACGATAATTAGCATAAGTGATATATACAACATATGTATATCATCTTCCAATGGATCATCTATATCTTTTCACAAAAGCTTAAAGATTAGTGATGCAAATATTTATTAGTGGTCCTCAACCAAATGAATAGCTTCCGTGTGTTTGGTGAAGGGACTCCTATTTTAATACATTTAAGGAAAACTATCTTTAAGTTGTTTACATTTAAATACGATTAAAATTATAATCAATATATTAAAAAAACATTCCTAATTATTTTAAATAAGAATAAAAAATTAGTTGTCTGTTCAAAGAATAAAAAGGATTGTTTAAAAATTATTAAGGTAATAATAAAATGCAAAAGTAAAATTAAACTAGTTTGATCAATCATGTTAAGATTAATAATTAATATTGTTTATCTTATAGTCTAAGAAGATTTTGTTACCTTGCAGTACTTGCATGTAATAATTAATATTTAAGTTTAGTTTTAAACATATTTTCACACATTTTTGAAAACTAATTATTGACCGAGTAAAAGTCGCCGGTTTGGCTCTAGCCATTGACTTAGCGGTTAACGCATGCGAAACTCCCAACTCCGTAAACGTACCGTTTAATCGATCGCGACACCTTTTACGCTCAATTCGTGTCAGAAGATGATTGGGCCGCGTCATCATCCACCTGGACAAACACATCAAAACGTATACTCGAGCGTCTTCCCATACCATCGCTCTCGCTCCCCCCCACCCCGACCTGGCCGGCGACGGAGAAGACAACATATCCCGACGATCATCCGTCGCCGGCGTTGCAAACCAGATAAAGTTGGGATTTTTACCACCGAATTGCCTCGACCCCTTTTCTTCCCAATCCTCAAGAGTCGAGTGCCACCGGGGAGTGAGCTGGTGGGCACTCGTCGTCGGTGGTTGGCTTTTGAAGTCAGCTTCGAGCTTCCCGGGTTGGCAGGTAATGCATGTGGTTGGCAATGGAGGCCGTTTAATTCTCTTTTGATCCCTTGTGCTCTACTCTCCCAGCTTGCTCCTCCCCGAAGCAAAAGCTGTTTTTTTTGTTTTAGAATCATATCTGATTAGAATATCAGGTAAAGCATCGATCTTTGACAATAATTTCATTAGTGTACGAGCCTATGCTGGATTTTGGATTGAAATGATTTTGCGGCTCAGATGTTAAAGCAAAAGAGTCTTCAGAAGCAGAAGTCTTTCAAGCCATGGAGGACGAGGGTCTTTGCGGCGGCGCTACTGGCATTCTGTTTTTTGAGTTTGGTGGTGATGCTTACCCAACATAGCAGGGTGAAGCTGTTCCCGCTCTTTTCCCGTCGCTCCCCACAAGTTCGCTTTTTGCTTCATAGCTCGTAACCGAGTCCCTCTTGATGTAGTTTGGAATGCTTTCTTCAGGGTAAATATGCTTCCACTTTCTTTCATCTAAATCTTACTGTATTTTAGTTGCTATCAGAGCATCAACTATTCATTTATTTTCAATGGACTGGGGTGATTTTGCATTTTGTTCCATTATTTCTGTTGCAATTTTTAATCACAATCTGAGAAACTGATTCCAATTCTGTGGCATGAAATGTTTGTTCAATTTGTTGAAGTGGTGTATGGTGGTGAAGTGTTAACACCTTTTCATGAATGCCCCTGTATCGATTGTCTGCAACTATTTAGTAAGCTATAATAGAAGTTTTGAAAGTCCTACATCGCGGTCTATTTGCTTGTTCTAGATGACCTCACTAACAAGTGTTGGCACTGGTTCTGAAGGGTCACGAGGGGAAATTTTCAATTAATGTCCATTCCAGACCTGGATTTGTGCTAAATCAAGCAACAACTACACGATCATCTTACTTCTATGATCGACAGATCAATGATAGTAACCACGCTTGTTATGCTCCCTCAAAGCTGTCAAAACTTTGAGAAATTTCTCAGCTAGTCCAACTTCATCATTCTCTAGATGCCTATGCTAGAATCAAGCATGCATATCCCTCTCCTTCATTGAAAAATCATCAGCTTAGCTTATGTTGGATTTCTAGCTTGTAGCAAAATGTTAATAGTAGTAATTCTGATCATTTAGTAGTAGCTGATACTTTTTGGGATGCATTGTATTTATTAATATGACATATGCAATAATAGATTAGGGTAACATTGAAAAAGGAGGATGTTTTAGTATGTTACAGCTCATGCCAATTGTAAATTTTTTAACAAATAAGTTCATCTACATGAGTATTAACTGCATCTTCGTTGAAGCTTGTTGGCATATTTTTTGGTGGAGACACCCATAAGGGGTGGACTCACCAAATCAATCATGAGATTTACTTTAACTTAGTCTCAAGTTAATCAAATCTCCTGATATTTATTTTATTAGTTAGTTTTAGATAATGATGAAAAAACCTATAAATATTATATCTTCTCCTCAACCTTTTTAAGAGAAAAAAAAAGGAGTTAAGGAGAGGGATGATAGGCCATAAAAATCAAACTTTTTCCTAGTGATCAAGTCTTAACTTGTGAGCATGGTGACTTTTGTCCATCAATCCTTTCCGCTGCAAGATAAGTTTTTTATCTTATTTATATTTTATCATGTATTTAATTTCCACAAAGCTCAATCTTATTGTGTTGTTCCAAGTTATTTGCAATTTACGTATTTAAATTTCATGGAGGTATCAACCGCTTCTTATTTTTAAGGACTTGAAGTTAATGAACTACGAAACTTACTTGTGTGAAACTGATCCCGTCCTTTTTCTTGAAAACTTGATTTCTAACTGTGTTTAGCCCATGATCTTGTATTCATGGTCTGCTTGCACTTGATTTTGTTACTTAATACTTCTTCATCTGAACTCTATTCATAAGTGACGGTATTCATAGACAGGATATTGACAATGTGTAATATGAGACTGAGAATAGGAGAGAATGGTGTAGCAGCAAAGGCAAACCATCTGCATGCTTTCTTTTTGCGAGGAAATTTACTAAACCTACGACATTAAGACTTCTCAATATGGTATGTATTCATTTCACTTCATTGGTGAGTTCACTTTTTAACATCAGATCCTACTTCCTCAACTGTCTTCCTGATGTCATTTTGTTTAAATGTTGTATTAGGTCCTTATATTCATGTCTCCCAGTAATTCAAATGGAAACTGTTGAGGACTGCATATATGTTAAGACGTCTCTGTAATATGGTTCAGAACAAATGCAAAAATGTTCATGCATGTGTAGTGTGAATTCCCTTTATTGGTAGTTGCAGTTTGCGTCAACAACAATTATAAAAGTACCATATTTTTTCCCGTCAAAACTATTATGGTTTGTGATAACAGTACCATATTCCTGTAGGCAATGCTATGAATTTTGTTTCAGAACGACCATTCTAGAGTATTATAATTTAGTCTCGTAGTTTATATTGGTTTTGAATATCTGCCTCTCATTTTAGTACAACTTCTTTTGTTGGCAGTCATTGTTGGGTGGTTAAATGATATCTGGAAGTTCAAATTACTTATTGTTATGCCTCTCATCTCTACTTTTAATCTGTATATACATTTTTAAGCTAAAAATGAAAACAATAATAATGCAGTGCATCATTGCATTAAAGATAGTCTACTCTCTTTTTATGTAAATTGACTAACAAAGACAACTTCCTTTGCCTAAAACTTATGGTTCTGGTCTAAGAGTTCCAAACAAATAAATATTCAAAAGTAAATGCCCATGGTTTATACAATAGCACAAGGTGAAAATAATGATCATGATGGCGAAAATTTTCCCTGTTGGGCTTCTTCTATAATGCTACCAATTGGGAGCTTTGTTTCTCAGTGATGTGTGGAAGTATCTAAATTGCTATCACATGTTGGAATTGTTTGTTGACCATTAGCAATTTATTTAGGTAAAAATTTCTGCGCCTTTGTCTATCACTGAGGATTGCATTGATTCTTTTTCAGAGAAATTCACGTCTAGGAATCCTGGGAGAGAGTTATCTTAGTTCCTCCTACTTCTGCTTCATACTAATGTTCACTAATTCATCCATGATGAAAGCAAGCTGTTGATGTTGGTCTGTTGCCATGGCAGAACAATAGAGCTCAACTTTGATCATATACAATTGCAAAGGCCATTATAGGGAATTTGAACAAACTTTCACAGCATGATCTTGTGTATTTTTTTTATCTGAGCATCATCCTTGCATTATGGGAAAAATAATAATTTTACAGTATGAGAAATGTCAGAGTAATGAGCTTTGGAATATAGAATATTTTTTAAACAAAAGAATGGATAAAATAGGTTGTAAATTTCTTCTGGGCTATATGTGGTTGCGGCATACTTAAAAATGTTTTTTCATGATTGAGTATGTTTTCTTCCAGAGCTTCCTTGCTTCATTTTTATCATTGGCTAGGCTTGAACATGCAGTTTCATTGCAGTCTGCAAAATACTTGCCTGTGACACCCTGTAGCTGTGGATTTAAGGCCACATAGCATGTAGTGGCGGCACCCTGCAAGCAAGGCTAGGTAAGTGAATCTTGGTATACATACATTAAAAGTTAATTATTAATCTATTCTTATCAATAAGAGTATAAATCAATTTTGGCCTAAGATTAAAAATAAGAAAACAGGTTAATCAAAATATAAGAAAATTCTTAAAAATACAATGAAAATACCTTATGGTACTAGTTCGAATCTAGTTAATCTCAATTTTTAAAAAAATTAAAAATTAAAAATACCATTTACAATAAAAGGCCACAAATTTTTTTAAAAAAATAAAAATTAAAAAAAATTCACAGTAAAAGGTCATGGATTTGAATCTAGCTAACTTCAATGTTTGAAAAATTAAAAATTAAAAATACATTATACTATAAAAGGTCACAAGCTCTAACTTAGTTAACTTCAATTTTTAACTTCTTATTGATAAAATTTTATTTATTTTTCTTTAGAAAATATAATAAAAAATAAAATAATTATAATTCATCTTTTCATTTAAATAAGATATATTTGTAAAGCCAATCACCGTCTGTATTTAAGATATATTAAATTATTATATTCTATATTATTATTCAATGAAAATTTATGTATAAAATTAAAATTTATCTTGTATAGGTCACGCATAGCGCGACATGTAGCCTAGTGAAGAGCATACCTGTGGAATCGTTTTTAACAGCTTTGCTCCGAGAGAATACAAAGAATCTGCAAAAGCTGAGGTAAATTTAAGATATAATTTATCAAAAGAAGAGGGAAGCAGACATGTGAAGTAGTTCATGCCTGAGATGACGCCATTGTGGTCTCTCGTGATTCCTGTTTTCACAATCCCTGGGTGAACTCCATTGATAGTTACATGTGCATTCTTAGCCTGTGATTGTTCACTATACTTGCTTCAAAATTTGCATATTCCTTAAGACAATGCACATTAGAATGCATACTGGAAGTAATATCCAGGAAACAATCTTGGATTGGTAGTATCAACTTCATTCAATTGTGTCGTCTATTCCTAATTCACATCTCTTACTTATTTCCTAGTTGTTTATGACTTATGAATTGAAAATTTGGCATTGTGTTTGATAATTCTCATGAATTCGACATGCAAATTGCTATCATAGTTATCAGAAAGTAAATTACAGTTTTAACGGAGGAGACGGCAACTATCATTTCTTCCTCTGGGCTCACCTGGAGTTGTGTTGCCAATTCCTTGGCATGGAAAATGTTTGCCAGCTTTGATTGACAATAAGCTCGCAGCCCATTATAACTAAACTATCAGAGCAAATATGAACATTGTTGTTTGGTAACAATAAACATTCATAATCATGTAATGGCTTTGCTGACCTTTTGGGATTTAGAATGTCATGGAATTGGAACCTTTCTCTGCTTACCCAGCTGTGGGCTATGGAGGATACATTTACTATTCTTCCTTCTATTCCTGATTGGTCTGCTGTTTCCACCATCTTTTCCAGAAGGTTTTCTGTTAACAAAAAATGCCCTGCGCACAAAATAAACGAAATGGCACATTATTTGTTGTTGTTTGTCATACGGTGATCTAGAAGTGCCCATGTGAAATAAGGTACATGGTTGCTTCAATCAGGATTACCTACGCAAGTAATTTGTCGCAAAACTCATCTCAAACTTGTCCTCTGATAGCTCCAATCTATGGCAATACCGTCCTGCATTATTTCTTCGAATGGAACACTGATTTTAACAATAGAAACTACGGCTTCCTTAGAGAAGACAAATTTGAAGAGGAATTGATTTACATGAGAAGGTGAAGAGGCAATTTTAGTGAGAGGAATGTCGAACAAAATCGATTGATGGAAGCAAATGAACTAAGATTTAGTTCTAGCACTATAATCTCTGCATGGGGACTCTCCTTTAGTATCATTTCCTTGGTTTTAGTTGCTCTGTTCACGTCTCCAGCAGGAATGACAAGCCTCACCCCTCTCTTTGCCAGCACTCTTGCCGTTTCAGCTCCAATGCCGGAGGTTGCTCCTATATGCATCCACAATCACAAAACATTAATGGATTCCAAGATCAGACAATTCAACGAGGCTGTCAATAAATATGAGTTACGCAAAAGAGCTTTCGACGCTGATAAGAAGCACAGTGAATTTATGTAAAACACCAGTTACGATGGCGGTAAGCTTAGAGGCCATGGTAGAAGGAATGATTTGTGAGGCTTGCTCTGCGGTGGATTTTGAGCCAAAACCACTCTCACCAGCAGCTCCTGTCAAATGCCTCAAACTTCCCTTGACGAACCCAGAAAAAGTTTCCCACGCCCCTTCTGCCAGTGACCATGATTTGGTGATAAAAAGTTGCGTACACTTGAAAATGTTCATAACAAAATGTAGACTAGAGCCGCAACGTCCCTTTTGTTCCTTTTCCCCCTCCATTTTCTTCTCTTCTTGCTTATTGGCTCCTCATGTTTCCCACTTAATTCTTTGCCTCTCTAGCTACTTATTTGATCTCATTACTGAGTTGTGGCTTTATATTTATGGTAGAACTCGGATTGAGAGCTGCAATTTTGGGTGAAGAATTTGCTACTTGCTTTTGAGAATATAAAATACTAAACTTAACTCTATTAGCTAGTCGGTAAGCGCGAAGCTGGTATCCTTGGATTTTTATGGGTATGAACAGAAACTTCTCAACAAATCAGACGAGGAAAATATAAATTTTCATTACTCGCCGGCAACAATGAGTACATTGGGAAGCTAATTTACGTCTTAAAAAATGTCGGCGCAGAAGTCTATTGAGCACAGCCGTCGGCGCAGAGGCGCGTTTGATCAGTAGATGCAACTCTCTTTTGGCCGGCAAGACGGTGGTAGGAAGCTGGGTACTTGGGATACTAGGGCTTCCAATTCCAACTATTCTTGGTACCCACTTAATAACATTGGCTGCGTTGATCCTGTAGGGAACTTTGCTTGCAAATCAACATGAGAGGGGTTGCCAATGAGCTGAGCAGACCGGCTCTTGCATACTGTTTTTGAAGCTCACCAGCTTCTTCAACGGTAGCCTACTCAATATGTCCGTCTGAATCTCACGGAGACGACAATGACGCTGTTGGCTTCCATTTTCGATTTCCAACAATTGTCCATGATTTTCTTCTTCACTCCTTGCATCCAAGTGCGTTAAATTTAATAGTAAGTTGATTAACCAGTGAAACTATTAAGCAAACTATGAACATAATAAAAAAGACAAATTAAACATAGATTCATTTTTTTTAATGGAAATGTCATATTATTATAATGTACACTAATATGTTTCATAAATACCATGTAATTAAAAGAGCCGAACCTAACCTGCTCACAATTCTACGTACCAAGAAGATACTTTAGGCTATGGAAGAAGAAAATAAAACGATGGCAGCTCCTGGGAAGAGGAGAGAATCCTTAGTTCCTAACGATTGAGATACAAAGAAAAAATACAAAACATTGTGAATAGCATTATCGAGCAGAAATAATGAGAAATTAGCGGTCCTTACATCGAAAGACTTCTGGTAGTAGTCGTCCATCACAACCAAGTGTCATATGATCATCAGTAGAAATAGCAGGGAGAATAATGCTCTCAGCAGGGATTTCAGTTACGCTTGGATAAAAAAAGGAGCATCAAACAAAACGAACATGGTTCGTCAATTGATCAAAAAATAAACCCAGACAGCAAATATTACATAGGTCCCGAAGTGATTCAATTTCTTGCAAAATTGAACACTTTTCCATTCAAACCGGTGATCTCTCTCCACTTTATTTTATTGTTTACTCAAAATACTTGTCTGGTTTTATTTTTTAATTATTGACAAATTATGCCCATTTTGCTTGATAGTTCGGATGGGTAACTTTTTTGCAGTTTTACAAGTAAGAGAATCAGTTATGAATCTATGCAATATCAGCTAGTAAACAGCAGAACATATTCTTCAATTAACTTGTCATACAAAAGAACGAGTTCAACGTAACAAAACTATGGGAAAATAGATTTAGCTGATTAGACGACCATGTGTAGAATATTTACAATTTACTAAGTGGAGAGCCATGTATTGCTACCTCCATACGCATAGGTTGGGACTCTCCTGTTTTGATGAAAAAAATGGCCATCAACATAATCAGCCTAATCAGATAAATCTATCTTCCCGTATACTATTATTATGAGCGGTGTACGCCGCCACTGTTCCTCTTGCTGTGGTCTTGCTGCATGATAAACCTCGTCTGCTTCCCCATGAGGCTGACTGCGAAACACTTGCCTCTTGCTCTCTTGCTCTTATGTATTGACATGCGAACATGCTTAAAAATATTTCACATAGCCATGCACATATATTCGGCGCTTATTTAGCTCAAAATGTCTGTCTCCAAGAGGAATGGAGACATACATTTTGCGCTAGCTCTGATCGCCCTTTGAGCTTTCACCCTTTGTCATAGTCAACCTTCGTGTCAATCTTCGCGCATGAACAAAACTTCGTATCAATCTTCGGATACGATTCATTCTAACCATATATATATATATATGAAGTCATACATGCTGCCTCAGAGAGATCTTACTTCGAACAGCAATCTTATACATTAATGTTGGCCTTAGGAAACAAACAATATCAGTCCCAATTTCTCAAGGATTTCCCCACGAGGATTGTATTATTGTACCTTTCAAACTCTCACACCACATTGGATGGAGAAACTCAGATAAGAAAATAACTCAAAGTCAACCTCAGATCAACAGCTTTGGTCGTACAGACTGAGTTTATATTTGTAGGGCAGAAGCAATCGAGCCCGCAAGGCTGAGGACTTCGAACGGACGTTTAGTTTTCACTTCCTTCACTGTCAACGGACACGAATCTGTAATCCAGAAGTAGGTAAACCCTTTCTCTGGAGTACCTGCTCATACGCAACCAAGAAAAATATGAATGAAATGAATGTTCATTATAAAAGACATATACAACCCTCATGCTCCTAAAAATAAATGACAGACTAGAAGATTTTACAAAGCCACCATTCCATATCTCAGACAAGAAATGACCTAAGTAACTTGACATGTTTAGCAAATAAACATACAAGCCTAACAACAAAATTTGCTGAAGAAAGGGGACTATCAATAAGAAATTCCCTAAAAGAAAGGCAGATAAGCCAACTGTTAGCTGAAAATAAGAAATGTTGTCATTAGTTAAGTGCAATTGTTTTATAGACAGTGTAACAAACTGAAGAATTACTGTCATCAAAGAGAAGAAATTGACCTCCATTATCACAGTTAAATTTTTCCCATGACTTATTAGGGAAGATACCATGAGTGACATAAGCACTGATTTTAGCCGCTCCATGATGTGCCAAGAGTTTCTGCAGACATGGCCAAATATTAGGTCAATATAAATCCTTAGTAGGATAGATCATATTTTCCTTCTACTTGATCAAAGTTGCTACATACAAGAAAGGGGTCTTCAAAACAAAATATAAACCTGGCATTCTATCAGAGTGCCACCCGATTGAACTAAATCATCAACGATCACAACATGCCGTCCACTTGGATCTCCCTCTTTGAGACGTACAATTCGTTGATCACCTTCCCGAACTTTTGTGCAAATGATCTGAATGATGATGAAGTTATTTCACACATTAAAAGCTTATTTCTGATGTAGAAAATAGATCGACATGGAAAAAATATTGTTAGAGCTTACAACAGGAAAATGTTGGAGCTGTTTATGAAATCGTTTCCAGGCACCATCATCAGGGAAAGCAATGGATATCTGTCAGACAAATAGGAGCATGGTATTGCTACCATAAGCAAAGATGATCACTGCCATTGCTATGATCAATGCCATTGCTATAATTCGTCCTGAATCCAATTTCCAGAAATTTCTACGCACTTGACAATAGTCTTTACTCATTTAAACACCCACAGATGAACATGAAAAACAGATGCATGACATCAATTCAACGCTCACAATCCAATGAACATACAAACAGATTAATGTCATCAATTCAACTCTCACAATCCGAAACTTACAGACTTCCCTGTACAGCAAGCGGATAAGACCAGACAGTCCCAAAATCTCAAAATACTTTCAACTATCTCTATAGCAATTTTTTTTAAATGTAGCTCAAACAAAAGCAAATATAAAGGGGAAATGCAAAACAGAAACAAATGCAAATTGTCTACCAACATTCTCAGAATCAGGGAGCTGTTGGAGCCTCTTCTTAAGCAAAGGCACACCGCTCTCAAAGCAGGGCAGCACATTATCTCCAAAGTAGAACCTTTCCTGCAGTACAAACACCACAAAACAGAGAAACCCAACGAATACCAAAGACACGTGAAAAAACGAAAGAGACATGGATAATCAAAGCGTAAAAAGGCCAAGCGACCTGCAAAGCATGGATGTCGAAGATGACGAGGCTGGTCGGCCCGCCCCGGGAGATGGGAATGTTGGAGAGGATGCGGGCGAGGGTGAACGCAGTGGCGACGTCGCCTTCCTCCTCCATCCGTTCCGACGACCCAGTGGGGAAGAAAGGGAGGACGAGGGTGAAGGAGGAGATGAACAGCCGGGGCAATGCGTAGATGATTGACATCTGCTCGAATATCACACCAGGCGAGCTAAACGACGCCAAGAAGGCCACATGCCGGCCTCGAATCCCTTGTGCATTGGAGATGAACAGGTTGGGGAACCCATCGGCGAAGGTCCTAACCATGGAAAAACAGCAATCTTTCGGTCTGGAAAACGACAAAGACACGACCTTTTCGGTTGAAATTGAAGGGGTAATGGACTTGAGCTTACTTCCAGGTGATGCTTCGGAGGACGATGGAGTCAGACTGCGCGGCGACGCGCTCGGCGAGAGCCTGCGTCTCGGCGGCGTGGAAGAGGTGGACCTGCTTGGAGCTCTTGGGGGCGGCGAGAGAGGCGTTGGGCAAGGTGGTGATGGCTGGGTCAGCGGGCGGATCGGGGAAGGGAAGGATCGCGTCGGCGGCGCGGTCGAGGCGCCATGGCCGGCGGTGGGGGCTGCTCTGCAGGTGGGAGGAGACGACGCCCCGAACGCCGCATCGAACACGGCCGGCGCAGGCAGCGCGCCGTTTGAGATGATGGTTGACCGGCGACTGCACCACTGCCGCCGCCCCCTTCGCCGCCGCCGCCGCCGCCGGCTGTGTTGGAATGACCGGCGAAGAAGATGTCGACTGGTACGGAGACATCCTTTCATATGTTACACGAGGGTCTACGTATTTATTTATTTATTTTTATTGTGGGCCCAAATGTCAAGATTCTCCGAGTGGGTCCACGCCAGAAATAATAAAATAGCAATAAATAACTAATATCTAAGTTTTTAAGGTACCCAAGCAAATAATAAATAAAAAATAAAAATGATTTAAAATAGTTAAAATAATAAACCATTAAATCAAGCAGTCATTAATAACCGAAAAAAAAAACTTGTGTCATGTATCTTTATTTTCAATTGGGTTG